>CAUYQV010000548.1:0-21661 GCA_963574575.1 Galagoides demidoff
TAATTAGGTTTTGTGGTGTGAAGAATCAGAGGGGAAGAGTAGAGATCTGACTGATGAGAACCATTTTGCAAAATGAAGAAAGGGCAGAGGGTGACAGAGAACGTGGTGTTTTGAAGACCTAAATTCAATCCTGGCTGGAAAGGAGAGGGCAAAGGCTGGGAGAAATTAGAGAAGTAGGAAGGTAAACAAGTTCAGAGGGCAGAAAGAGTTACATGTGTGTAGAGGAATGTGGACTTTTCCCAGAGGGCATGAAAAGAAGAGAATCTGAGTAGTTAGAAACATGGGGGGAAGGGAAATTTTGCTTGTATATACAACCATTACTTCTGAATTCTGAACCATGAAAATTATTACTACTAAAAAAATTCAAAACTTATTTTAAAATATTTTTTATAATGATCCCACTTATAATAAGTTTGGAGGTGTACTAGACTCTGGGTGAACAAAACAGCAACTATTTTTTACCAATCTACTCAGTGTTTTTAAGGTTTTATGACCTGTCAGAGATATAACATAGTCCTGGGCAGATTCCCAATGTTAAAAAAATATAAACAGGCCAGATGAAGTGGCTCACGCCTGTAATCCTAGCACTCTGGGAGGCCAAGGCAGGTGGATTCCCTGAGCTCAGGGGTTGGAGACCAGCCTGAGCCAAAGTGAGACCCCATCTCTAAAAACAGCCAGACATTGTGGCAGGCACCTGTAGTCCCAGCTCCTTGGGAAGCTGAGGCAAGAGAATCGCTTGAGACCAAGAGTTTGAGGAGAGTTTGAGGTTGCTGTGAGCTGTGATGCCATGGTACTCTACCCAGGACAACAAAGTGAAACTCTGCCTCAAAAAAAAAAAAAAGATATATAGACAAATAATTATAAAATAAGCAATATAATAACTGTTTTATTAAAGGTATGGGCTCAGACCTTTGAAAGCACAAGTTGGGGGCTGGGCAGCTTGCTCTGCTGAAGGTTGGTGGAGGGTAACATGTAAACTGGGTTTTGAAGAATACATAGGAGCTTCAAAAATAAAAGCAAGAGTAACTCATCAAAGAGAAATACAGTTTCTTAAAAGGGCCTAAAATGTTCTTGGAGGACAACAGTTTGGTATGATAATCAGGGCAGCATAAGAAATGGCAGAAGGCAAAGCTAACAGGCAGGATGAGGCCGAATTGTGCAGGCTTTACATGTTGTCTTAAGCACTGTGAATTTCTATTCTAGAGAGTTCAAACCACAGCTTGTTTTATTTGGCTTGTACAATTGTTTTAATTTCTAGCTTGTCTTGAAAAAAAATCAATATATCTGGCAGTATGAGCTCTATATTCTGCATAACCACAATCAAGTGGACCTGCCTACCTCCTTTAGACACCACCCCACCACCCAGGGGTGACTCCAGGATCCAGTCCTGAATTCAACCCAGCAGGTCTACTGGGCCTTTGTGTTTTGTCAGGGACAGGTAGATTTCCCAGGCAATTACTCCTGATTTCCACCAGGGGACGTCTATGATCTTGGTTTTGGAGGGAAGGGTGGGGAGGAAGCGGCTTGGAGCTGGTTCTAGGAAGCCCTCCTTTCCTTCCTGGTGAGAAAGTCCCAAGGAGCAACTTCCTGTGACTTAACTCAGGGAAAAGTCAGGACTGAGAGCCACTTACAGATCAAGTATTTTGAAATAGGAGGAATACCGTATCTGAAACGTCCCGGCAACAGTAAAATGTGGCTTTGTTTCTCCCACACTTTTCTATTACTCTGACATTTGATTAATACTCTGTGGTCTGTAGGACTGTCAGAGGCAGGATGGTCTGGGGTCCCCACAGCAATCCCAGATCTGAAATAGGATAAGGTATCTGTTCCTGCACTAGCTGACACAGTCGCGAGTTCCTTGTCTCACCTAAGAGCACCACCCCGCAAGACAGAGGCAGGTCCTCTACCCTGCCCGCTTCCTCACGCTCATTTTGGGGGAGGAGGACAGGTCAAGGCCACTGGGCGAAGATAGGGTGCAAGACACATGGCTGGAGTGTTACTGCAATTTCCTTCTTCAGTAAGTCCTTCCTCTCAGGGATTCAAAGAATGAACCCACTGACCACAGATCAGTGGCAAGATAGGATTTTATTAGACAGAAAGGGGTACAGGAGAAGTAGAAAGCACCAGAGCTTCTGGCAGAGGGAAAGACCCAAGTAGTAACTATGTGGGCTCTTTGTCTAGGGGCATTAGGTCTTGAGAATTACACTTGGCAAATAGAAACATGTTTTCAAAGTTAATGAGCCTTACAGACAAAGGAATGAATGCAGTCCCACCAGCTCAGGGCAAAAGGCCAGGGGGTTCCTTTCATGAAATTGCCCAAGCCTAGGAAAATTGGGGTCTTCTGTCCAGCCTTGAGTGGGGGAAACCTGTATCAAGAGGAAGAGAGCAAGGGATGGAAGGGCCAGAGAAAGAAATTAAGAGGCACGTGACTTCTGGCATCCTTCTTAACTGAGAGGTGCCCTTCCATCCACTGGAACTTGTGCATCTACCCGTGTGTCTCAGGCACTGTAAAATCTCAGTTTATTCTTGTTAAAAAAATAAATGGCCCAAGGAATTTGTCAGGCCTTGACCTGTTTACAGGAAGGGCACTGATATTCCTTCAGTATGAGTCGTGGACTGATGACACTGCGGGGCAGGGACCTTCTCTCCCTGGTGCTGGCTGTCCCCCAACTCCCTTAATGGCAAGGACCGTGTGCCATTAAGGCCTTGGTTTTGAGACTGTTATCATCAGGATGCAGAGTCCTGCTTCCTCTCCCCGTTTTCAGATGTTTTTCTCTGTATTTGTTTTTCTTATGGCTGCTACAGAGAGATGAGCTTTTAATCTCGCAGCACGAGCCTGGCTCAGAGTGGAAGAAGGAGCCTGGGAAGGGAAGAGAATCCCCTTGCTGGGGGCACCCTCTGCAAAACAAGGCCCTTGTAAAGTCAACACCTGTTGATGTTTCCCCCACCTCCCCAGGAAAAAATTACACAGCATGTCTCCTCCATGGTTAGTGACAAAACAACGTCCATGGGTCCGGTGCTCATACCTGTAATCCCTGCACTCTGAGAGGCCAGGTGGGTAGACTGCTTGGGCTCAGGAGTTTGAGACCAACCTGAGCCAGAACGAGACCCCATCTCTAAAAATAGCCAGGCATTGTGGTGGGTGCAAAAGTCTTGGGAGGCTGAGGCAACAGAATCACTTGAGCCCAAGAGTCTGAAGTTGCTGTGTGAGCTATGAAACCACAGCGCTCAACCCCAGGGCAACAGAATGAAACTCTGTCTCGCAAAAGAGAAAAAAATATATATATATCCATCCTTTCATTCTCCTCATTCATTCCTTCATCCTATGAAAGTCTTTAAAATCTGTCATAACTGTGGCCAGAAAATAATGGATACTCTCTAACACTGGGTCATAAGCATGGTCATGTTCTTTTTACAAATTGAGGTATAATCATACAATATAAAATTCACCACTGCAAAGTGCACACAAGGGCCAAGTGCAGTGGCTCATACCTGTATTCTTAGCACTCTGGGAAGCTGAGGCGGGCACATTGCTTGAGCTTACAGGTTCGAGACCAGCCTGAGAAAAAGCAAGGACCCCCCCACCCCCATCTCTACTAAAAATAGAAAAACTGAGGCAAGAGGATCACTTCAGCCCAAGTTGGAGGTTGCTGTGAGCTATGATGCCATGGCACTCTACCCAGGGTGACAGCTTGAGACTTTGTCTCAAAATAAATAAATAAATAAATGAAGTATACACAAGTTTTTTATATATTCACTGTATTATGTAACTGTCACTCTCATTCCAGAACATTTTTATCACCACAAAAAGAAACCTGAGACCTGTTAGCAGTAAGTCCCAACTTTCCCCTCCCCTCCTCCCCTGGCAGCCACTCATCTGCTTTCTGTCACCGTGGATTTGCCTTTTCTTGTCATTCCCTATATACAGAGTCACACAGTCCTGTGACTTTTGTGTTCAGCTTCTTTCCCTTAGGGGGATGCTGTCAGAGTTCATCCTCGCCCCCCGGTATCAGTACATTCCTACCACGTTTTGTTTATCCATTCATGTGTTGAGGCACATTTGGATTATGTCTACTTTTTGGCTATTATTAATAGCACTGCTACGACTATTTACATACAAGTTTTGCGAGAATGTGTTTTCCATTCTCATAGGTGACACGGAGGAAATGCGGGGTCCCGTGGTAACTCCATGTTTAATTATTGAGGAAGTGCCAGACTTTTTTCCACAGTAGCTGCCCCGTTGTTAACCTTCCCACAGGTAATATATGAAGTTTCCTTTCTTTCTTACCCCAAGCAGTTTGAGGGGCTGTTTGGATAGTCTTAGGTGAACCCCCATCACAGCGGGGGAGGGTAAATGGCTGTCTGCACAGCGCTGGTGAGAAGACCCCTCACCATAAGCATCATGCTGGGTGATCTATCCAAACCACAGACGGGAAAGGGGGACTTGCAAATCTCTTACCCTCATCAGTTCGGGGATTATGTTTGGTGTTTACAGATGGAGACTGGGTCTGAGACCATTTAACAAATGTCCTCTACTGCAGGGCAGAGATCGTAGGCCTGCATGTAACCTATTCCTTGTAAGGGCCTGGGCCTCGGAGGACAGCTGTGGCAAAGACAGTACCCTTTACACATGTGCGGAGGGTTGAGGAATGTGGAAGAGCTTTTCCCTAGAACTATCCTCTCTTCATGTTCCCTTCAGAGTGTGCAATGATACAAAACACAGACGTGGTCAGCTAATGTATAAAAAATAGGCTTAGTACATCCTGTTACAGCAGGCCAAGCGTAGCAGCTCACACTCGTAATCCTCACACTTTGGGAGGCCAAGATATGAGAATGTTTGAGCCCAGAAGTTAAAAATTAGCCCAGGCAGCATAGTTAGACCCTGTATCTACAAAAAAATAAATAAAAATTAGCCAGGTATGGTGGCACTTGCCTATAGTCTCAGCTACTCGGGAAGCAGAGGAAAAAAGAGTGTTTGAACCCAGGAGTCTAAGGTGCAGTGAGCTATGTCCAGTTAATTACACAAAACATTATAGGATAACTAATTACTATTATTAGAAAAGCCATTGGGATGTTTCCTTTCACACCCTACATCTTTTTCCTAATCTAAATACTCTGCATTTGAATGTGTCCTTAACTTCAAGATATTTACAATTTGTTTTAACATCTAAGATCCATGGGAAAGGACCAGCATTCCTCCATCATATGTGTAGGAATGTCTGTGCCTTAGGAGTCTGAATTCCGTGAGGAAGGCCCTGGGATTTCAGGAGGAGGGAGGAAGATGGGCGTGCTCTCACTAATGTGCACAGGTAAGGGCATATGGCACGCCTTGTAGGTGAGGGACCCAAGTACAACGGGGACCTTACTTAACAAACACAACCATTATAACCTAATCATTTGTACCCTTATGTCAATCTGACATTTTAAAAATAAAAATATTTGAAGTATTTTTTAAAAACAATTGCATTGGAGGCTCTTACCAGAGCAATTAGACAAAAAAAAAAAAAAAAAAAAAAAGGAAAAAAACCTAGTATCTATATTAGAAGAGAAGTCAACCCATCTTCACTCATGGATGACATTATGTGGCATATAAAAAATCCTAAATATTCTCGGCACTTGGAGCTCAGCGGCTAGGGTGCCAGCCACATACACCAGAGCTGGTAGGTTCAAGTGTAGCCCAGTCTGCCAAACAACAATGACAACTACAACCAAAAACTAGCCAGGCATTGTGGTGAGCGCCTGTAGTCCCAGCTACTTGGGAGGCTGAGGCAAGAGATCACTTGAACCCAAGAGTTTCAGATTGCTGTGAGCTGACACCATAGCATTCTACCAAGGGAGACAGCCTGAGACTCTGTCTGGAAAAAAAAAAATAGAAAGAAAATCCTAAGCAATCACTAAAAAGTATTAAATCAATAAATAAAGTTAGCAAGATAGGAGAATATTAGAACTATATGCAAAAAATCAGTTGTATTTCTATACCACAGCAAATCAATGACCTCAAAAGGACATTTAAAAAATTGTTTATTAATACAAAAAGAATAAAATACTTACAAATAAATTTAATTTAAATAGTGGGAAACTTGTATTCTGAAGACTAGACAACATCATAGAAAAAAATTAAAGAAGAGTTCAATAAATATGAAGACATGCCATGTTTACAGATTGGAAAACTCAATGTTAAGATGATATTGTCCCTGAAATTAATTTATAGGTTCAGTGCCTTCCTACCAAAAACCTCCTCTTGATTTTTTTAGTGGAAGTTGACAAGTTAATCATAAAATGTTATAGAAATGCAAGGGACCAAGAAGAGTAAAACAATTTTGAAAAAGGAAAACCTGCAGAGGTGGAAGACTCACACTTCCTGATTTCAAAGCTCACTATTCCACAAAGCCACAAATACAAAGACATTTTTGATACTAGCACCAATGTAGGCATGTAGTTCAGCAGAGCAAAATTGAGAGTTCAGAGATAAATCTTTATATTCGCATTTGATTGATTTTTGACATAAGGCCCCAAACAATTCAATTTGAGAAAAGAAGCATCTTCTCAACAAATGGTGCTGGAAGGGTGTACCTGTGGCTCAAAGGAGTAGGGTGCCGGCCCCCGGCCAAAAACTACAAATAATAATAATAATAATAATAATAATAATAATAATAATAATAATAAATGGTGCTGGAATAACTGGGTATGCATATTCAAAATGCACCACAAAGAAATTTGACTCAAAATAGATCATAGATCTAAATATAAGAGTTAAAATTATAAAACTCATAGGAGAAAATAAAAATGCAAATCTTTAGCATCTTGGGTTAGGCTAAGTTTTCTTAGCTCACTCCAAAAGCATGAGAGACAAAAGACAATATAGTTATAGTGGACGTCATCAAAATTAAAACCTTGTGTACTTCAAAGAACACCAGAAAGAAATGTTCATCCTTTAGATGTAAGAAAATATTGACAAATCATATATCTGGTAAGGGACTAGTATCCAGAACATATAAAGTACTGTTACAACTGAATAATCATAAAATAAATAACTAATCTAAAAGCAAAGGATTTGAATAGATATTGCTGGAAAGAAGATATACAAATGGCCAATAAACCCAAGAAAAGATACTCAACCTCATTAGCTGTTAGAGAAATGCAATTAAAACCATCCTGAGCAGGCTCGGTGCCTGTGGCTCAAGTGGCTAAGGTGCCAGCCACATATACCTGAGCTGGTGGGTTCGAATTCAGCCTGGGCCCACCAAACATCAATGACAACTACAACCAAAAAATAGCCTGGCATTGTGGCGGGCGTCTGTAGTCCCAGCTACATGGGAGGCTGAGGCAGGAGAATCTCTTGAGCTCAGGGATTGGAGGTTGCTGTGAGCTGTGATGCCACAGTACTCTACCCAGGGGGACAGCTTAAGGCTCTGTCTCAAAAAAAAAAAAAAAAAAGAAAGAAAGAAAAAAAAAAATCCACCCTGCTATAACCCCACACTCACTGGGATGGAGATAATCAAAAAGGTAATGACAAATGTGGGTGAAAATGTAGAGAATTGAAACTTTTATATATTCCTGGTGGGAATATAAAATGTTATAGACGCTTTGGAAAACAGTTTGGTAGTTTTTCGAATGTTATCCATGGAGTTGCCAATAACTCAGACCTTCCATTCCTGGGTGATGGTATTATGACTATTCATAGATTTTTGTCCGTGATTCCTGGCTCATAACTTCCATAGTCCTTTCATTGTCCTATTGGGGCACTTTAGGCCTCAGACACAGAATCTCTGTTTCTTGTTTTCTCTCATTCTCCTCTCACCTGTTCAAGGCAAGAGTCTAATCTGACTCTGGATCAAATGCCCTCATTCCAGAGAGGGTCTTGCCCCGTACCCTGCAGGAAGGCAGGCCCCACAGAGAGGCCAAGAAAAGTCTAAACAGACAGGCCTGGCTGGGTTTAGATTGCGTCCTTTGTCTCCACTCACATTTGTACATTGTTGTCAATCATGCTCACGTACTGAAGTCACAGTGAACACCCACAGGACCAGGTTCAGACGGTCTCTGGATAGCCGAACAAATGGAGGTGCCTAGAGGGGCTGCATCTCTTCATCTGCACCCTTTGTAATATCCGTTATACTAAACGAGTAAAGGGGTTTTCCTGAGTTCCAGCAAATTAATCTAAGCCAAAGAGAGGGGTGTGGGAACCCTAACTTTCAGACAGTTGCTCCGAAGTTCCAGAGGCTCGAACATGTGACTAGTGTCTCAAGTAAGGGGGCAGTCAGGGACTGAGCCCTCTGTGGGGTCTGACACTATCTCTAGGTAGACAGCCTTGGAATTGAATTAGAGGGATACCCCGTTGGTGCTCACTACAGAACTGATTGCTTGCTTGCTGGTGGGGAGAAATACCCACGTATTTTGGAGTCACGGAAGTCTTCTGTGTTAATTGTAATTGTGTTGGTGGAGACCAGAGGAAAAGCCTGGTTTGTGTTTTCCCTAACATAGATAGGTACGCATGAAAATTGAAAATACATGTCCACACAAAACATGTACATAAATGTTCACAACAACGATTTTCATAATAACCAAAACATGGAAACAACCCACATATCACCAACAGATAAATGGCTGAAGAAGATTCAACATAGCCTTGCGATGGAATAGTATTCCACTATAAAAATGAATGAACCCTGGTGTATACTACAATGAGGATGGACCTGGAAAACATTATGACAAGTGAAAGAAGCCAGTCACAAAAGGGCATGTTTTATGAATCCATTCATATGAAGTGTCCAGAATGGGCAAATCCGTAGAAAAAGGAAGTAGATTAGTGGATGTTGGGGTTGGGAAGAAATGAGGAATGACTGCTTGTGGGTATGTTGTTTCTTTTGGAGTGATGAAAATGTCCTAAACTTGGTTTTGGTGACGTTGCACAATCCTGGGAACACAGTCAAAATCACTGAATTCATACTTAAAAAGGGTAAGTCATATGGTATATAAATTATATATATATATATATATATATATATATTTTTTTTTTTTGGTAGTTTTTGGCCAGGGCTGTGTTTGAACCTGCCACCTCCAGTATATGGGGCCGGCGCCCTACTCCTCTGAGCCACAGGCACCGCCCTATAAGTTATATTTCAATTAATCTATTTCAAAAAGAAACTGACTGTCCTTGTGTACAAAAGCTTGGTAGATTCAGAGGATACAGAAACAGCTTAGAAACAGCACCCTATCCCAGTCATTCAAAGAGAAATCAAACTGCCCTGCAACGTGGTCAACTAAATGAGTAACACTTTCAGAGGGCCAAGGGTTTGGAGATAGGAAAGGTCCCCCAGGCCGGGGCAGAGAAAGAGAGGGACAGTTTCAGAAAAAAAGTGTTAATTTCACCTAGGCATGGAAACATGGAAAATGTTTAGCAGGAAAGCATAGACCAGCTAGGTGTGTGGCTGTGTAGCCGCATCAGATCCTGTACAAAGGCACAGAGGATGGAAATGTGAACGTGTAACTCTAAGGATTAATAAAGGAGCAATGGAAATTTAAAAATACTCAACTTGTTAAGTTAAAATAGTATATTTTTGTTCTAATCTGCATTTCTATTATAAGTGAAGAAAAACAAACAGGTGATAAGACTGCTGGATCGTGACCTCCCATAACCCCTCATAAGTGAAGATGTATTTGCAATCTGCTTTTTTTTTTCTTTTTAATGTACAATAATTCTGTATAAATTTAATGTATATTATAATTTACATCACACACACATATACGGGCTTTTTATATTGAAATCACAATTATATCTGAATCATGGGTGAGGATATGGCATGGTATAGGAATGTATTTGTTTATTTATTTATTTATTTATTTGAGACAGAGTCTCAAGCTGCCACCCTGGGTAGAGTGCTGTGGCATCACAGCTCACAGCAACCTTTAATTCCTGGGCTTAAAGCAATTCTCTTGTCTCAGCCTCCCAAGTAGCTGGAATTATAGGCATCTGCCACAACGCCCAGCTATTTTTTGGTTGTAATTGTCATTGTTTGGTAGGCCCAGGCTGGATTCGAACATGCCAGCTCTGGTGTATGTGGCTGGCACCTTAGCCCCTTGAGCTATGGCACCAAGCCTAGGAATGTATTTATAATCATTCTTTTTAAAAATAGTGAATTGTTTCAGTATTCTTTTTTTTTTTTTGAGACGGAGCCTCAAGCTGTCCCCCTGGGTAGAGTGCCATGGCATCACAGCTCACAGCAACCTCCAACTCCTAGGCTCAAGCGAGTCTCCTGCCTCCGCCTCCCAAGTAGCTGGGACCACAAGCGCCCGCCACAACGCCCAGCCATTTTTTGGTTGCAGCCATCATTGTTGTTTGGCAGGCCAGGCTAGGGATTTGAACACGCCACCTTAGGTGTACGTGGCTGGCGCCTTAGCCGATTGAGCCACAGGCGCTGCCTCTTGAATTATTCTTAATGATTCTTGGATTCCGTGCATTTCTCTTTCTCGACTCCTCTCTCATCTTACTGGGTACACACACAGGTAGTCTTTCAGAATCAGTATAAATTAATTCTTAAAATCAATAATCAGTTTTTATATTACAATTGCATCAATATTATTTACTGAAGAACTGAGTAACATAGTTATGAAAAACTATTTGCCTTGACACATTAGTGACTAGTTTGATTGAGCTGATAATTCTAAATGGTACCACCACAGAGGCACCCACTGCTAACCTGTTATTCTTCTGTCACCCAAACTTACGGGGAAGTCGAAATCCCGGGTCATTCTTATTCTTCTTCGGTATCTATCTTCACCTCCCCCCCTGAAACACTGAGAATCTGAGAATCTTCTCTTTAAAGTTCATGTTCTAAATTTTATAAAAATGTATAAGGGTTTTTTAAAATTCTTTTTGCTCTATCCTCAGTGGGCCCTTCCAACCTGAAGACTCTTGTATCTTTTGATTTATTTCCCCCCTCCCTTCTTCTCTGTTCTTTCTGGAATTCCTGCTAGATGCATGTTGGACTTCTTAAATTGATTCTACAGGTCTTTTAACTTTGCCCTCATAATTTCCATCCTCTCTTTCTACACTGAATTCTGGAATATTTCCTAATCTTTTTCTTCCAGCCCTTCTGTTGAAATGCTTATTTTCTAAAGCTCGGGCTGCTTTGGCTTACCCATCCCATTTAGAGTCTATGTGGGCCGGTAGGATGTCCCATTAAACAGGTGGATGGGCTGCTCCCAACTCCCCTTCCTTCCCCTTCTCAGGGCCAAACAAGAAAACCTTCACTCTGGGGGGCCAACTTCACCCAAGGAGCCCTAGGTCTCCCCACGTAGATTGCTGAGTTCTCTTAAAGAGCAAAGCTCATCTCTGAGTTTGTATCCATGATAGGCAGGTGGTAGGGGTGAGGGTGGGCGACCAGGTCAGCTGCTCACAGGTGGCCCTTCAGACAATCACCCCAACTGCTGGTCATTCTCCACTCTCATGTTTCCTTTCTGTGACCTCAGAGCTGGATGTCTGTGTTAGTCAGGGTTCTCCAGAGAAACAGAATCTATAAGATATAGGTGGATAGGAAGGCATAGAGACAGATAGACAGATGAAATTTATTACCAGGAACTGGCTCACTAGATGATGGAGACCAAGGCAGCCTACGATCTGCCTTCTGCGAGCTGGAGACCAGGAAATCCGGGAGTGTAATTTCAGTCCAAGTCGCTAGACCTGGGAGCCAGGGGAGCCAATGGTGCAGATCCCAGTCTCAGGGCAGAGGACCTATGTCCCCACTCATGCAAGCAGACAGCAGCAAAAGGGGGCAAATTCCTCCTTTTTTCCACCTTTCTTTCTATTCAGGTTGGATGGTGCCCACCCACTTTTTGGGGAATCTACTTTACCCAGTTTACCGACTCAAATGCTGATTTCAACCAGAAACACCCTCACAGACCCACCCAGAAATGTTTAATCTGGCACCCCTTGGCTCAGGCAAGCTGACACATAGGACTAACCATCACGTGCCCATTCAGAGTCCTCAGGAAGATAGCTCCTCTCCAGGAGGACGGCTGGTTCTCCATTCAGCATCCTCCTATCCCTCCGATACTGCTTCCCCCGACCCCCCATGGTTTATCTGACAATTCCATCCTATTTTATTTCTATCCTCCAGAAAGTCATCCAAAAACTCCTCTGATGACCCCACCTGCTGCACCCTTTTGTCTATCTTTCTACTGTTTCAACCGGTGTCTGAGTGAAAGAGAAGGAGCTACGGGGTCCACTCCACTCTCTCATCTAGAAACCCAGGCTGGTACTGCTAAGTACTGTACATGTCATCTGGGAGGCAAAAAATCATCTCTCATCTTTAACCTGCCTTTCTGTAAATTTTAGTGAGGCTGAGTATCTCACGTTTGGTTAGCTGTCTGAGCTTCTTTTGTGGAGCAGACAGCCTATGTATACAACAAGTGGTCCTCAGTGCCACTCAATCCAATGTACCTTTGACGTCAGCTCCTTGCACAGACCATTTTAGGTAGCAAAGACATACCACTTGTGAGCTCCTAATCCTTGTTAAGTAGTAACTCCTAATTCTTTGTGGATGATTAATTCACGCAGTGAAAACAGAGCTATCAGTTTAAAAAGCTTGTTGTTGTTCTTTCTCCAACTTTTCCTTGGACTTCTCCTTCCTGACTTTGTGGAGAGACTGGGGCAGGGAGGAAAGGCCGCAGCACACCCCCCCGTGTGCTCTGCAGAAGCCACGCTGCCCTCCGGCCACTACCTGAATTCTGACTCCACACAATTCTCTGCTCTCAGACTCGTGCCATGCGGGACTTGGGGTGGGACCTCCCTCTGCTTTCCTACAAAAGTCCTTTGGTGTGTACCAGGCTGGCACCTGGTACAGAGGACATAACTGGGAGATCCAGGCCCTATGAACAGCACCATGAAGTGGTGGTTACAGCAATGGCCAGCAGCACATAGACTAATTTGTTTCTTTAACTCTTGGTTTCCTTATTGGAACCATGGAGATAATAATGTCTTTCACATAAGGTACTGGAAAGAATACACGAGGCTGGACTTGGTGGCTCACGTCTGTAATCCCAACATTCTGGGAGGCTGAGGTGGGTGAATTGCCTGACCTCAGAAGTTCAAGAACAGCCTGAGCAAGAGCAAGACCCCATCTCTACTAAAAATAGGAAACAAACAAAAAAAAAAAACTAGCTGGGAACCTACAGTCCCAGCTACTTGGGAGGCTGAGGCAAGGGGATCATTTGAGCCTAAGAGTTTGAGGTTTTGTGAGCTACAACACCACAGAAGTCCAGCTGAAGGCAACAGAATGAGACTCTTTTAAAAAAAAAAAGGTGCATGGATGGGGTGTATAGATTAGAAAGAATAATCAGGCAGTGGGGGTTCTGGACTGAGGAGTGAGACAAAGAAAATATGGAGTGATCCAGGAGAGAGAAGAGGGGCTTTCCATCTAGAGCCGTGGCACTGGGGACGGGGAATGGGGTGCATGAGGCATTTAGTAGAACTGCACGGAACCTGTGGCTGGATGACTGTGGGAGGTGATGGGAAGCTAGCACAAGACATTCAGAATTCTGTTTGGGCCCCTGGAGAGATGTCGGTGACATTCACTTAAGCAGGATGAGGAAGAGAAAGGACCAGGTTTGGGAAGAAGAATAAATAGGTTGATCAGGCGTGCTGAGTTCTGGGGGCCTGGAAATCCCAACAGAGATGTTTGGGGAACTTTGGGTTCATGGTTTAAGACCTGAAGGGAGAGGTCTGGCTTAGCCATGTGTATTAAGGAGACTCTGGCATATTGGCTATAGTTGATATCACAGAAGTATGTGAGGTCACCTGAAGCAAGATGCAGAAGGCTGATGTCATTTGAAAGATGAGGAAACTGGGGCTGGACCAAGATCTTGCAGCTGGTTATGGTAGAACTGGGCTAGAGCTAAGTGTTCTGACTCAAAGCCCAGTTTTCTCCCTCTAATCCCGAGACTCTGCAGAGCTTCCCAGAAGTGAGTCTGGGTTTTAACTCGGCAGCTCCCTTGTCTTATCTGTGGGAATTAGCCTGTGAGCAGCAGCTGGCACTAAGTAGAAGCCTTTGCCATATTGGTGTTAGGAAGCTGGGGTGTGCATGGGGAGAGTTGTCCAAATACCCACCCTGGAAAGATCCTTGGATGGCATAAAGCAGAAAACACATGCACTCACCACCGTGCCCACCTCTCATTGATCCCTGCATCTGCTCTTCCAAGGTCACTCACTGCCCTGACTCCTTCCCTAGACTCTGCCCACCTCTCTGTTGTCCAAAAGAATCTTCCAAACGTGATCCCATCGTGTCTCCACTCCAAATCTGAGTTCTCTGCTAGACCATGCGAGAAAGCAAGCTCTGCTAAGATGGGTACCAACAGGCTAACAAGAAATCCATCCCACGGTGCCCACTCCTTTTAACCAGAATTCCCTGAGACTAGTAAGTGGCATTGCTAGAGGCAAGAATTTTAAGTAACTGGGCAGATTATTGAGGAAACGGTAGGAGTATAAGCAGAAGAGGAAGTTGAGATGTCATTTGAAAGATGAGGAAACTGAGGCTGAACCCAGATCTCACAGCGGATCATGGAAGAGATGGGCTAGAGCCAAGTGTTCTGACTCAAAGCCTAGTTTTCTCCCCCTACTCCTAAGACTCTGCAGGGCTTCCCAGAAGTGAGCCTTGCATCACTCCCAGATCACTGAGAGTGGATGTCATGTCACGTGAAGCTGTTTTGGATATGAGTTCATTCAACGTGGTGAGCAGGGACCTGCTGGTCTACAAGCCCCACCTCATCACGACAGTTGGCATTCTAGTTCAACACCTGGCCTTGGCTGTAGGTGCACCCCCTGCAGGCATCTCTTGCCTCCTGGTCTGCAACATAACAGGAACAGAGTCGGGGTGGTTTTCACATCAAGGCCATGGGTCCCCATTGTTTTTTCTAAAACTCTGCAAGTGATCTCATTGATAGAACCCACGCCAGGTTAGGCTGGAAATCCACTCAGAAAGTGTTGACTAAAGGGTTGAGAAGTAATCCTTTGGGTACGGGAGGGTTTTTTTTCCCTTGGCAAACTAGGATTTGCTGTTTTCAAGTTAATGGAAAGAGGAAAAAAAAAACAAAAAAATAACGAGTGAAAGATCTTTTAAAGGAAGTACGAACTTGGACAGACTGAGGAACGCTTACAAAACAACACATCCTCTGTCTGGCTCCTGCCTTATAAGACACAAGCCACAGTGACCTCAGGGTCATCGAAAGAAGAAACCTGCCGGAGTTGGGATTTGGGGACGGGGAGTGGTGTTCAGCACAAGACCCACAGGGCAGCAGCTTATCTGAGGGTTAAGGTTCCTCAGCAGGCCCCAGGGCATGCTGCCTGCCTGCCTGGGTAGAAATCGGGCCATGCCGCAGCTCTGTACTAACTCTGGGGACATGTCTAGGCAGCAGGAGGTGAAGTGAACCTAGGCCTCCCACCAGCAGCAGACAGGAAATGCCAGAGCACTGGGAATTGGGCATGATGAAGTCCATGAAATCACATGCTTTCCAGTTGGAATGGAATTATAAGATGGTCCAGTCTCGCTCCCACCTGCTGGTATCTGAATTCCCTCAGCAACATTCTCACCAAGTGGTCATTAAACCAGGCCTGAAGAGCCCCCTTAATCGAAACTCTTATCCTTCAAGGAAGCCCATTTTGTCTTTGGACAGTTCTGACTGCAGGGGAGACCTTAGTAGCACTGAGTCCAAATGCCTTCCATGTTTCAACTGCCTGGTGGGAGACGGTCCTCTGCAGTCACATGGAATATATTTCTGCCTGTTTCAAGTGGCAGCTGTTTGTCTGAACACCTGAGTCTGCCAGGATATAGGTCAGATTGGCCACCCTGTGCCTCCAAGCATAAGTGATAGGGGCATCTTGATCTACATGGCACAGAAAGGGAGGGGTTTTCTTTGCTCACCTCTGAATCCCCAGCACTTGCCCAGGGACTGACACTAGAGAGACCCAGTGAATATTTCCTAAGAAAAGAATTCATAAGCCTAAGATTTTGGCATTTACTCCAGCAGAAAACATAAATAGTATTAATGTAGAAGCTCCAGGTGGGTTCTTAACTATGATTTTTAAAGGACATTCAAGACACCCTTTAGCAAAGTCATTCCAACCACACCCTTAACCCAGGGCAGTCAGCCCAGGGTAGTTACCAAATTTTGAGCTATGCTTTTGCAATGGGTCTCTACATGAAGAGATATGTTATCTCCTTTACCATATTAAAAATTTCTCCAAAAGTTCCCAAAAGTTGTTTTGTTTTACTGCATGATTCCAAAACTGTCAAGACAGTGCTAGGTAGATATTGAGTAGTAAAAATGTTCCCAAATCAGTATATACAAACCAGCAGCTTTCATATATGCCAATAGCAGTCAAGCTAAGAATGAAATTAAAGATGCAATACCTTTCTCTGTAGGAAAATAGAAAATAAAATACTAAGGAGGCAGATGACCTCTATAAGAACTGTGAAATGCTGGGGGGAAATACTGCAGAAGATGTAAACAGATGGAAAAACATATCATGCTCAGGGATCAGCAGAATCAACATTGGTAAAATGGCTATACTACCCAAAGTGACTTACAGAATCAACGCAATTCCCATTAAAATGCCAACTTTGTTTTTCACAGATCTAGAAAAAATAGTTCTATGGTTTGTATGGAACAAGAAAAGACCCCAAATAGGCAATGCAACCTTACATATTAAGAACAAATTGGGAGGCATCATTTTACCGGACTTCAAACTATACTACAAGGCTAGTGTAACCAAAACAGCATGGTACTAGCACAAAAATAGAGACATAGACACATGGATCAGAATGGAGAACCCAGAGATAAAATCATCCTCAAATTTTCATCTGATCTTTGACAAGGCAGATAAAAACATACACTGGGGGAAGAATCCCTATTCAGTAAATGGTTGGGAAAACTGGATAGTCACATGTAAAAGACTAACAGATTCAACACCTCTCTCACTACTCACAAAAATTAACTCATAATGGATAAAAGTCTCAAGTCTAAGGCATGAAATACAAGAATTCTAGAAGAAAATGTTGGAAAAACTTATATAGATATTGGCCTAGCCAAAGAATTTATGAAGAAAACCCCCGAACAATCACAGCAACAATAAAAATAAACAAATGGGGAACTGATCAAATTTAAAAGTTTCTGCCTAGCTAAGGACACAATAGACAACCTACAGAATGGAAGAAAATATTTGCATGCTATACATCTGATAAAGGGCTGATGACTAGAACCCAAGCAAATCAACAAGAAAAAAAATCAAACAATCCTATTAAAAAGTGGGCAAAAGACATGAACAGAAACTTTTCAAATGAAGATAGTCTAATGGCCAACAAATATATGGAAAAATGATCAATATCTCCAACCATCAGAGGAATGCAAATCAAAACCACAATATGATATCACCTAATTCCAGTAAGAGTGGCTCTTATCAAAAAATCCCAGAATAGTAAGTGCCTGGGTGGATACAGACAGAAAGGAACACTTGTATACTGTTGGGGGGACTTAAAACTAGCACAAACCTCTATAGAAAGTTGTATGAGATACCTTAAAAACCTAAAAATAAACTTACCATTTGATCCAGAAATCTCACTGCTAGTTATTTACCCAAAGGAGGGGAAAAAGACATTTTATTTAAAAAGACACTTGGACTTTAATCTTTACAGCAGCACAACTCACAATTGCAAAGATGTGGAAACAACCCAAGTGTCCATCAGTTCATGAGTGATTAAAAAAAATGTGGTGTATGTATATCACGGAGTACTACTCAGCCTTTAAAAACATGGTGATCCACTATTTTCTGAGTGACAACCTGGATGGAATTGGAGGCCATTCTTCTAAATGAAGTGTTGCAAGAATGGAAAAACAAACACTATAGGTAATAAATTGGAACTAGTCCATCAACTCTCATGCACACATATGGAGGTGCACTTGACGGAAATCAAGTAAGTGAGAGGGGGAGGATGGGTTGGGTAAATTCACACCTAACTGGTACAGTGTATACTTTCTGGTGAAGGGTACACTTAAAACTTTGACTTACAATTTGCAAAAGCAAATTATGCAACCAAAACATGTGTACCCCTATAATATTCTGAAATTTAAAAATTAATATAATTTAATATTTTAAGTATGTAATATTTCTTTAAAAGTTCCAAAATCTAGTCTGTATTAGACATTCATAATTATTTGATGAATGAATGAATGGCAGAGATGCTTTATGTTTTAATATATTTTAAACTGTGCAAACTTTATTATTGTTTTATAAAAGTACAGAAGTTGGATTACTCAAACTTTACTTCTTACATTCATAAATATCATATAAACACACTCATTCCTTCCCCTTTCGTAGCTTTGAATAATTCTTGAAGTGCTTGTCATATACCTAAATACCCAAGATTGTTTTTCAAAAATAAACTTTTCTACTATTTCACTGAAAACTCACATACAGGTGGTGCCTGTGGCTCAAGGAGTAGGGTGCCAGCCCCATATACCAGAGGTGGTAGGTTCAAACCCTGCCCTGGCCCAAAAACTATAAAAATAAATAAAAAGCAATTATTAAAAAAAAAAAAAGAAAAGAAAACTCACATACAAAACTCATAGGCGGCACCTGTGGCTCAAAGGAGTAGGGTGCCGGCCCCATATACCGGAGGTGGCAGGTTCAAACCCAGCCCCAGCCAAAAACTGCAGAAAAAAAATTACATACAACCTTCCCTGCCCCATCTTAACACAGACTTTATCTGTAGATAAAATATTAAAAATAGAAATTAGTAACTAATAATGTGTATGATCTGAAGTCTAAAATAAGCACTGAAATAACAGAATGAGGAATCCTAGTTGTGGGGACAAAGAGAAAGTCCAACCTTTCCAATGAAAGTTTGCTGGAAAATCAACTTACAATTAGGGCAGAGTAATAACAATGATTACATGTTGGGGTCCTGCCCCGGAGGTTGGGTCCATTAAGACCTATGGATCTGGTGGCAACCGACTGAAGAAATATAAAGTTAGAAATGATGAGAAAGAAAGAGACAAGATTATATAGAACAGAATTTTTAAAGGTGGGAACTCAGGGGAGCACTGCCTGTTTGTAGGGTTTTAGTGGTGGTCCACTGAGTATTAGTTCCATGCAGCTTTTATTGAAGGCTATTTGTTCATTAGCCCACAGGGTAAGTTGAGGAAGGAAACAAAGATTTTAGTAGTTTCTCTGAGCAAGTACATCAGCTCTTATTGTTTTTATAATTACTAACTTTAAGGGTCTGAGAAGTTTTGAGAAATCTGGAACCTGAGCCTTATGTGGGGACAGCCTGTTATCTGAGGTCACACACATAGATTTAACTAGTGTTAAATTCTGCTAGTTTACTGTTCAGTAAAACATCACTGGAGTCAATCTCTTTTGAACAATCAGTGGGAGAGAGGAATTTTCCTCTTATCAACACCACAGAGGTTTTAGGGTTTTGTTTCTTGTGTGTATGATAAAGAGTATAAGCCCCCTTGTCCGTATTTCAGGGCTCAAGGTTTTTTTTGGTCTTTGTCACAGTCAAATATAAATTTTTATAAAGGGTATTTGTTTTATTTACTGGGCAGGAAACGGCCTAGTTAATGTATCTTTCTAGGCCTTGCCATAGCATCTTCTGTGGCCATTATTTCTCAGAGTGCTTATAGATCTAACAGGGGTGTTAGTAAGTTGTATCTCTAGGCCAGAGAGCTAAGAAATTTAGTACCGACTGGTTTAAAGTTAAACTAGCTGACTTTTCTTTGTTCTCTCACTCAGCTTACTTTTTTATTTTTCCCTTTTTCCAGGAGTGCTTTCCTTTGCCAAGAATGGGATCTTTGGTCCCCATTTTGCCTACAATTATATGAACACCAAAATTAAAAACACAATACCATTTATAATTGCTGTAAAGCAAATGAAATACTTAAGTATACACTCAGCAAAATGATGTATAGAATTAGTTAGATCTGTAAGCACTCTGAGAAATAATGGCCACAGAAGAAGCTGTGGCAAGGTCTAGAAAGATACATTAACTAGGCTGTTTCCTGCCCAGTAAATAAAACAAATACTCATTATAATTTCAAATCACTCATTTCATCATGGTGAAAACTGAAAAAAATTCCGATGATATAAATCAAAGAAAATACAAATAAATGGAATAACATACATATATCATGTTTGTAGAAATCTACAAGATTTCAGTTCTTCCCAAATTATCTAAAGGTTTAATGTAATTTCTGTCAAAATCCCAACAAGGTTTTAGTGGATAAAGACAAAGTTATTCTAAAATTTATACAGAAAGGTACAGACTCTAGAATAGCTAAAAATAATCCTGAAAAAGGACAATAAAGTGAGAAGAATCACTTTACCTGATATTAAGACCTAATTTATATAGAAACTAATCAAGTTAGTGTGGTAGAGAGATAGACACATAAAGAGAACAGAATAGAGAACCAAGAAATAGCCCCACATACATATGCACAACATTTTTTGATGGAAGTACAAAAGAAATTTAAAAGAAGAAGGATCGCCTTTTTGACAAATGGTACTGGAGTTATTGGATATCTATAGTGTGGTGTAAGGGAGAAACATCCTCTTTCCATCCCCTGAAAGTCTGCTGAAAGATCAACTCACAATTAAGGCAGATTAATAAGAGAACAAGGTTGAGTTACTGTGCATACAAGAAGAATCTAATATCCCAATGAGGACCAGAAGTTTTTATACCCTCCTTTTAAAGGGTAGGGGGAGATGAGGAATACGGGGTGGACATAAAGTTCGTGTGCAATTTACTGTATTTCCACCCTGTACAGTTAACTCTGTTTAAGGGCAATAAGTGGTGATTAGGGAGGATGATGAGATACTTGTTGGAATGAATAGAAGGGGGGTGGGGGGAAACAGACTGACTTGTAAATTAACCTGAGAGAGAAGTATTAAGTTTAAAATGACTTGGGCCAAGTCTGGCTACATTCTTGATCTTCTTGCCTACAAAACAGTGAGGTAACAGGGAGGGGAAGGGAAGTCAGTTCTTTTGATGCATCTGTCAGGTTTACGCACACAGAGGTACATCCCCCTCCAACGCCTCTTGGGCATTTAATGCAAAATACTCTTTTTACCAACAAGCCATATTTTGAGGTGAAATTTCCTGAGCTCCTTCATTAGGCAACTTAAATAAATAAATGTCATACTTTATACAAATATGGATTCAAATTGAGTCACAGACAAGAGTAAAAGGTAAAACTGTAATTGTTTTTAGGCAAAACCAGAAGGAAATCTTTGGGTCTTAGGGATAGGTAAAGTTCTGAGACTTGGCTTGGTGCCTATAAGCTCAGTGGTTAGGGTGCCAGCTGCATGTACCAGGGCTGGTGGGTTCGAAACCGGCCTGGGCCCACTAAACAACAATGAAAAACAACAACAAAAATATAGGCATTGTGGTGGGTGCCTGTAGTCCCAGCTACTTGTGGGGCTGAGGCAAGAGAATTGCTTAAACCCAAGAGTTTGAGATTGCTGTGAGCTGAGTTTCCACGGCCCTCTACTGAGGACAACATAGTAAGACTTTGTCTCAAAAAAAAAAAAAAAAAAATTCTTAGACTTGGCACCAAAAGCCTAGTCTAAAAAGGAAAGATTAATAAATTGGACCACATCAAAATTAAAAAA
>CAUYQV010000551.1:0-43310 GCA_963574575.1 Galagoides demidoff
TCCGCCTCCCAAGTAGCTGGGACCACAGGCGCCCACCACAACGTCCGGCCATTTTTTGGTTGCAGCCATCATTGTTGTTTGGCGGGCCTGGGCTGGGGATTCGAACCCGCCACCTTAGGTGTACGTGGCTGGCGCCTTAGCTGACTGAGCCACAGGCACCGAGCCAAAAATGGAACTTTCATGGGCTACACTTTTCTGATAATAAGCAGTACATGTCCTCTCAAAGCTCAGGTGGATTTTAGTTCTGCCAACAGGATGTGGTTTACACTATGGCCAAGAGTAGCTCTCTCTCATTTGGCACAGTGTCTGAACACATTGCTTAAACGTGCACAGTGAATCTCTGCGGATACAGAGATACAGAGCTTTAAACGTTAATAAAAATATATTCTAGTATCCCATTAAGTAGCCAAAGTAAAAGGTTTATAATTATATAAAATAAATTAAAGGCTGCAAACAAATTTTTCTTTTTAATTTTGGGAAAATCCTACAAACTCATAGAAAAATGACAAGGTCTCTAACATGCTTAATTCAATAAAAAAAAGAACAGAGTTCAATTGTACTTCTGAGAAGAAAGAAGGGATATATTTAATTTCTTTATACTCTGCCTAGTTTTAGTAATTTTTACACAGATTGGGTGATTTGTAACATAAAATCATTTATTAAACTCTGTTATTTATGCCGGTCAATTATATCCATCTTGGGCATATCTTTCCTCACTCAGGTTCTGGACTGTGTGTATGTAACGTATCCTGATGAATTTGTTGAATTATTTGAATTGAAGGAGACACAGCATAGCTTTCATCTAGTTCACAGAGGATGACGGTGCAGGCTAAAAGGATGAACAAGATTTTGAGAATTTGTTTATTTGGGAAAGTGGACGATTGAAAGGAAAAGATTAGCCAGATGAGCTTTAAGCTTAGCTGAGGGAACCTCGCAAAAAGGTTTAAGGAAGGTTTATTTGGTATTGGCATATACATGTATTTCCCTCTCAGCTGGAATGACTCCAAAAAGGTTGCCATGGTTGGTTGAGTAAATAATACATGCTTTAAAAACAATTATAAATCTGTATTCACCTGATGGACTTTGTATTCATTCCAGTCAATTGGGCATATAACACTCGTTTAAAAAATAAGTACATATAATGCATTAAAAACTGCTTAAACGCCCATTTAACCGGAGGGGCCAAAACAGCTCTAAAATGGAGCATGTGATTAACACTAATGGAAGTTATGCATACGTAATGAAAGGAGAACCCCAAACCCTTTTAAAGAGGCCTATCACAGGGAAATGACAGCTGGGAAACACTGCGATTCAAGGCTTCTGTTGCTTTGTAAAAAGCAGTCTCTGTCCTCGTAGCAACCACTAACTCCCAGAGTGGTGAGTCTTGGGGTCCAAGGCAATAAATGTAGTGGTATTTAAGTTAAAACAATGGGAAGGGGAGTGGCAGTAACAGCCCGATGATGAATAGTGCAGTGCTGTCATGGGGGTGCATCTCTGTACTTAAACAGCTATTCAGCAGCGAGGGCCCCATCGCACAAAACGGTCTCACCCACGAGTCCCGCTTCATAATGTCAAACACAGGAAAGACCTGTGGTCCAAGTTTTTAACTAGCATAAATTAGAAATAACCTCACAGTATTTCAGATCTGCAATATTTTCTTTTTAAAGAGGATGAACGACAGGTTCAAAAGCAGAACAGAACAGGGAGGATTCTGGCCTATTTCCCTTTTGGTCAGAGTTTCAAGGGAGTATTTCCCAACTGGCCACATAGGGGGTGAAATTGGGGAAGAAAATACAAGCCTGCCAGTCGATCAAATTGTTTCTCTGTTAGCCTGGAAAAAAATGTTTGAAATTCTCAATGAAGGAGCTTTGTAAAAGGGTTAGTTTGAATTGAAATGCAAACGCATTGCCTGGATATAGTATGCATTAATTCCCGTGTACTCCCTCCAGCCCATAAATTAACTTCTCAGATAAACCATTCATGTCCTAGGGCAGCGGTTCTCAACCTATGGGTCGTGACCCACAGGAACTGTTTTAAAGGGCCATGGCTAGGAAGGTTGAAACTCACCGTCCCAGGGGAGCAGAGTGGTGCCTAGTGATGCTGGTGTGCGGGAGGAAGGTGCTCAGAGAGGAGCAAAGGTACAGGAATGTGTAGTGGACTTAGAGGTAACCCAACGGAGAGGCTGGGAGCAAAGAATGGGCAGAATGCGCCTGGCTCCGGAAACCCTGAAAACAGACCTTTGGACACTTGTTTGATACTTTCCTGACCACTTTCAAGGAAATATCACACTTGTAACTGCTAGAATTCTATCCTGGTCTCAGTTTCTTTTCCATGTCCAGTATTAATTGTAGTGGTTTGAAAGTTGCTACCATGTGAGCGTCCTGAGGGTAGAGACGTCTATGTGTGTAGCATCTAGGTAGCATTACTAACATCAAAAAGAGCATTTAACATATAGGAGATGTTCTGTAAATGTCTGTTGAGTAAATTAATTGAATGAGTAAATGCAGTAAAGCTATCCAGAAGCACAGGATCAGAAATTAATTTCAAAGCTACATGGTGAGCTACCTTCCTAGTTAGTCCTCCAAGGTACAATAAAGATGCATTTCACCTCTGAATAGATGCTTTGAATAAGTAAAAGCTTTCCTAATGAAAAAGGGAAATGCAGAGTAGAGAAGTGAACAGAAGTAGCAAGAGAACAGGAAAGACCAAAACCAAAACAAAACAAAATGAGAAAAAACCTGAGAATGTTGTCGAGTGCCATTAACAGAACACAGAAATGAAGATCCCTAAATCACAAGCTCCTTAGAGATCCTTGAATCTAGATCTAGTCTCTGCACAGACGGGAACATTATGTTTACTAGTCTCGTATTCCCATGAGATAAATGCTGCCTTTCTAACTGCCAGGTACAGCCTTTCAATAAATCCCTGTAACCCGAGCCTGGCAAACTCAAGGTGCCAGTCCTCTGAGAGTCACAAAATACTGGGTCCCGTGCAGAGGGCTGAGGGTTTTCTTTCCATCTCTGCTCCCACTTTATCACTTAGGGACAGTGCGGCCCTAAAGAATTCCATCACTTCTGCTTTTTTCTCTAAGAGTCATCAAAATCAAATCTCAGAAATGTGAATTAGCAGCGGGGCTGCAAGGTTGATTTCATTTTATTTTCTATCCTCCTCTATGCCCCTACCTTATGCACAGAATCTCTCTTTTGCCCCTGAGAAAAATACAGCTCCCAAAGGAAAGGAAACAAACCAAGAATAGGAACGTGGATGATAAGGGGAAATACGGTGATTTAAAATCAGAAGAATCAGCTGAGAATCCATAGACGTGATTTCATGTAGTCCTCACCACCTTCCTATGAAATTATCCCCATCTGTAACCTGTGGAACCTGAAATCACCTGATAGATCAGCTTTCCCAAGAATACAGTGATCCCCTGCCATAGTGCAAGAAGCCAAGATTCAACCAGCATGGCTCTTGACTGAGCAGAGGAGACAAAAGATGAGCGTGAAGCTCAATTAAATATGCTATCGAAACACGTAAGAGAACTTCTAAATCAGTCCTAGAGAATTAGAGAGAGTGTTGCCAACATTAAGAAGTCAAAATGAGTTGCATTTAGCCAGGAAAAAAGGCAGTGAAGGGTCCATGTAGTGGAAATGACAAGGACCAAGGACCAGAGATAGGACAAGCAAATTGCAAGGGTAGAAAGTTGTGAAACCGATACTGAAGAAATCAGTAGAGACCGGCTCAGGCGGGACCTTGTGAATCACAGCAAGGAATTTGGACTCTAGCAGCTATAGAAAATCATTAAAAAGATTTAACAAGGGCGAAACATGCTCAGATTTGTGGTTCTGGAAGATTTCTCATACTACAGTGTGAAATAAATAAATTTGGAGGGAAATAATTTAAGACAAATTAAATGAATTGCCAGCCTATGAGTATTTTTATCTGACAAAAATGCCAATTTGATATGGTTCGCCCAAATAACTATACAGTTGTTATTTGCACTAAAGCAAGGATGGGGAGAATGGAAGAATGTAGATGTTTTCCATACTTCCTGCATTTACCGATGAGAAGGATAGTTTTTAAAAATTGATGTGGCTAAGGGAGGGGAAAGGAGGCAACCAGGATGACTCACCCTGAAAGTTTCTAAAGAGCAGAACTGGGTGGAAAGTGATGCCCACCATCTCTTTGGAAAGGAGGGTGAAAGCGTCAGGAAGAGAACAGGAGGAAACAGTGTGGTTGGAGGAGGGTACTGATTCCAGGAACGCTCTCTTCTAAGAGTAGGGAAAATGCCTTAGAATGAAAATTCTGATTTAACAAAATAAAAGTGAGTTTAAAACAGACGATGATGTTTACAGATCCATCAACACTTATATTTATAAATAAAATAATTAAGCCAAATTGCCAATCTCCATCCTTCTGTAAAATAGGGGCACCCCTTTCAACCTGTGAAAAATAGGCTTTCATTTTCACAGAGCTTCATATTGTGACCTTCTCCAGGGTGCCAAAGCCTAAGAAGTAGCTTCAAGACTAAAGATTAACCTTTATCTGGTGTACTTGACATGAATTTTTAAGAGATATAGTGTCTTCAAATAAATGATCCCAACACAAATTTAAGATTCAATCAGCATTAATGGTGGCATTAGAAATGATAACTTCAATTATAAGCATAATGCATTTTCCTTTGGGAGATTAATTTATGTAGAGTAGGTACTTGGAACTTGCCCTGGTGCAGCCATACTTCAAACCTACTTGGGACCAAGAAAAGGCATTTCTGCTAGCTGGATTTTAAGTAACAGCAAATGTTTTTTAAAAGTAATGTTATATAACTCATTTTCTAGAAAGTTATTTTTTCTAATCATCTGTGAAGGGAGGTACAGGCTGCTATTAAAATATAAGATATGGAATTAATCAAGGAAATAGACAATTTGGTCTTCATGAGTTTTATATTCTTTTAATCTATGGTTTTCAAAGAAAGAGCTATAAAAATATTGTGCTGCATAAGAACTAAATAAGCAATTCCCTTTAGTATTCTTGTTCATAATTTCACTTCTTGAAAGAAAAAGAAGTTCTTCAAGGAGCTATAGGGCTAAAACTATAAAGTAATGTTTAAGGATGTTAACAGCTATTTTTAAAGTGAGGATCGCGAGGTTCTCCTGAAAATGAAAGCAAAAGTGTCCATCACATCAAAACTATCTAAACTGCAGGCTTACAAGAAAAAAATTTTCTTCTCCAGGTAATTTAGAAAAAAAAAAATATGGTTAAAAGAAATTTTCCTGGTAACTTTGTCAAGGTGGAATTAAAAAATATGCATTTCTTAAAGGATACTACAAAATATTTGGATTAATATCCATGTATAGTATCTGTTAATCATTAAATTAATATAATTCAAAGTTAGTTTAAGATGTGAAAGCACCAGAGTGTTAATAATTATAGGTAACATTTGCTAACAATTTTTATAGACCATGTAAAATATATCAGATACTTTTGGTACTGTGATGTAGGGACAATTATTAGTTCCATTTTACAGATGAATAAGCAAAGACTGGGGTTTAAGTTACTCATTGGAGTTCTCCCAGCTAAGGAACGGCAAAGCCAGATCTTGATTCCCATTGGCACACCTCAAAAGCATGAGTTTAGCCCCACCAGGCTATATAGTACCCGTCTAGGAAAGTGTGAAGTGGCCACAGATCATGATATGTGCCTCTTTTCATTGGCAACAGTTCACTCAAAGGTGAAAATGAAGAATAGGGGATAGCGGATTAACTTTTGGCTTGACCGCTGAATTTATACTAATTGCCTCATTTATCCTTTCAGTTTTGTTTATCAGAAAAATGAGAATTAGACGGGATTAAACAAGTGCACCATTCTGAGTTAAGTGGTATTTCTTATTTTTTTTTTCTTTCTTTCTTTCTTTTTTTTTTTTTTTTTTTTTGCAGTTTTTGGCCAGGGCTGGGTTTGAACCCACCACCTCCGATATATAGGGCCAGCGACCTACTCCTTTGAGCCACAGGCACCGCCTAAGTGGTATTTCTAATGTTATCATTGGCAATAATAGAATTCTAAGCATGTAAATAAAAATGTCTTTATAAAAATTTACTATAGGGTGGCACCTGTGGCTCAAAAGGATAGGGCACCAGTCCCATATGCTGGAGGTGGTGAGCCCTGGCCAAACACTGCAACAACAACAACAAAAAAAAATTACTATAAAATAGACTAATATTCATTAACTTATCCAACACATACTCATACATTCGAAATACCTTGTGGGGAACTTGGAGAAAAATAAAAGTTAAATACAGTCTACATGTTTTTTGATACAAAAATCTACCTGGAAACATAAAAACACAACTCAGTTAACCTAAAATTACTAAGCAATATACAAACTAGTTTAAAATGAAATAGTAAAAAATATTCACATAAGCAATGAGAAGCTATGGTATAAAGGCATAATTAACACAGGCATGGCTAGAACAGAGGATTGGAAGGACAGGCTTCAAATCAGAGCATAAAGAAAGTAATGAAAAGGAATATCTAAAGGTAAAAGGTAGGGAAGCATGAAAATTTATATTTGGGGCTAACAATGGTGTCCGGAAAAAAAGACCTGGAAATTTGAGAAAGACAAATTGACAGATGGTCTTAAAGATCAGACAGTACAAATTTTAATTAAATACACACAACTCTGTTGTGATTTGGTTCTTCAAATTGCTTTCACAATTGCAAAATAAAAATTCTAATTTAATATACCATTTTCCCAAAGTGCTTACATAAAGTATCTGTCAAATCAGTGTTTTATAAGTTACTCTATACGTTTTATTCTCAACAAATTAAATAAGAGAACCAAATATTTCCAATGCAAGTTGAAAGCTGGTTCTCCTTAGCCTAAAGCTTTCTTTAAAAATATATACGTAGATGTATGTTTGTATGTGTATGTATATATATGTATGTATCTCTAGATTTTTAAAGCTTAAAGTACACATTTTCTTCCATCTCCCTTTAATGTTGCTTTAATGGCAGTTGTCTTTTGTTTTAATTTAATCTCCCTCGTGTAACTTTTAATGCTTCCTGCAAAATTCAACAATTCAATCTGGAGCCAAAGAAATTAAACCTTGATGACTCTTAAAGAGTTTAAGATTAATGCAGGAGGAAATTACCTTGGTTAGTCATGCCTGTTCTTATTAGTATCTTAAGTTTGCTTTTGCTGAAGTGGTGGGCTTTTGATGCGAAGCCAAGACTCAGCAGATCAGGTTGCACAGTTTGTTTTTTGATCTCCGAATTCAAGAAGGTAGAACTGCACTTTGAATGACTATATTACTGTACATGCTACTGAATAACAGCGAAAGAAGACAGGACATTAATGAGCATGATAAACAGAAATGAATATCATCCTTCCTAGTTCGATTATGTCAACAAAACAAGTGAATCTTCTATGGTTCAGAAACAATATAGGCAAATTGTTAATGGAAGCCTACATATAACTCTCATGAATGTCTTTCTAAATAAGGACACTGTGGGCAGCCACTCAACATCAAGACATCTATTATGTTTGGGAACTTGTAATTGTTCTCCCAGAATGTGCTAGGAACGCTGCAGTATTTAATCAATTAATCATGCCAGTGACTGCTCTGCACACCCTCTACCTTGAGCTCTGAGAGCATCTGCATCATGCCCATAAACTCAGAATGAGAACACACAAAAAATAAATGTCTTTTTTTTTTAACCTGCTTCCCCTCTAGGGAAAAGACAGCGGGGCCATTTGGAACTCTGAATTAAGAATATTCACACATGGACTGAGTTATCGGCATCCCCTAATACCTGACTTATTTAGTATCTAATAAAGATACTTCTCACAGTTTTTCATGAGTAAATAATCTATTGAGCAATTATTATATGCCAGAGACGGTGCTGGGTGCTTTACATAGAATCTCAATATTTCTTCCATAAAACTATCATAGTGATTCTCCACTGGGACCATTTGCCCCCAGGGAATAACTGGCAACTTCTGGGGTCAAGTTTGGTTGTCAGAACATGGGGGGAGAAGGTATGCTGCTGGCAACTAAGAAGTAGAGGCCAGAAATGCTGCTAACCGTCTCTCAATGTACAGGACAGCCTCGACAACAAAGAATTCTCTAGCCTAGCATGTCAATCGGTGGAGGTTGAAAAACCCTGTCCTATTTTATCTTCATTTAACACATGAGAAAAATGAAGCTTAAAGAGGTTAAGGTCACAGAGCTCATAATGGTTGAACTAGGACTCAAACGCAGCCTGTCTGACTGGAAGAGCCCACGTGCTCTCCACCACGGTGTACTTTGGTTGCAGTGCACCTGGTTGCAAAATCAGTTGTCTCATAGCACAAAAGTTCATAATGCAGCAAACCTTAAGCTTTCAATTACAGGTCCTCTGTTTTGGACTAGGGAGGGCAGCTCTCCACCTCTCTGATTCTCAGGAGTCATTCAAATTTTTATCAGTAATCTGGGAGCCTACAGCTAGAGCTGTCCTAACTGTTTCTCCCGACTCTCCAAGATTCTAACCATGAGCCTTAGTGGATCACCTCTCATTCTTCCACTGGGTGTTAGATTAGGCCTCCCTAGGTTTTCATCCTTATTCTGTTTCTTGCTTCTCAGCAGCAATAGAGGACTCCCTGGAGCCATCCCCTGCTGACCTGTCCATATTTTCTTTTCTGTGGACTAGAATCCTGCCTTTAGTGATGCAAGGGATGACTTTTCCACCCCCAGGGAACAACTGGAACATCACTGGGGCTGTAACAGGGATTCAGGAGAGGCCTTTTCCGCCAGCTGTCAGTGGAGTATCAGATATTCTGTAGGGAAACCACTAGGACTTGACTCTGATTCTGAAGTAGTAAAGGTTCCTCAGGGAGGGAATCTATGGCTGGTCTGACCTCAGAACCAAATAGCTGAGGGCCCAATGCATGTTGCTTAATTACCTGCATGTACCCCAGGGACCAGTCTAAAACAGCCCCCCAAAAGCCAGTAGTTAGCATGAAGCTAGATGCTCATGCCCCCCAAATGCTAAGAGCTCTGCTACACCACAGCATCAGCATCAAAAATAAATCATCTTTATTTACTGTCTCTAATTAAAGGTTGAAATAAAAGAAACAATAATTCTGATTATAGGCCCTTTATAGGGACAAGGTTTGCTTCTGCAGAAAATGGGATGGGGAAGACCGTGCAAGAACGTACTCAGAGATCAGGTGGAGCCGAACCCACCTGCAGGGACTCCACCCCCAGCACTTACAGGTGCCACTGCCTAAGGATGGCTGGGCCTGGACACCTTCCTTGGTGAACCCAAAGTGATGGGTGTTTCTCCCCCAATGGAAACATACCAGTCTCGCACACAGATCCTAGTTAAACAACTAACAGTATTTAAGCAGAGCATGGATGAGTCATCATAGCCAGATAATTGAAACTCACATCAGAACCTAAACTTTCATGAAAACTTCTTAAGTTTTTTATTAAGTCATCTCTCCAATGTGCCCACAAAGATCAAAATTACCCAAACGTCAACTACGTTTCCCTCATCTCCACCCGACCAGCTACTCCCTGATGATGGTTCTAATTATGATTAAATTCCAAACGGGAGAATGAGAGAGAAACAGAACTCTACAATATCCAGAAACTTGAAATTTTCTGTGAATAAAGGCAGATGAACTGGGTCTTAATCGCCTGTGCCATGAAATCTTTCTTACTGCCTTCTACCCTCACCACCCTACCCTCTACCCCCACCAGATTCTCCCTAGCTTAGCACAGATTCTCATTTGATGCCTTCTGAGGGAAGCTGGGGAAGGTACATCGGAAAGGTTGGCACAGTTCAGAAACCCAGGCATACTCATTATTAGAAAAATAATCGAAGATGATAAGGTGGTAAGAATGTCGTCTCTGGCCACGTCGCTTACCGCCCTTGACACAGTCGACTTCTCTGCCTCCCACAGACCAGATGGGAGTTGATGCTGAGTGCAGCAGGACTGGGTAGACTCAAAGTGCTTCCCTCAGGAAGCATCATCAAAGGCCTTAGAAATAAATCGCAGGCCCTTTCTACTATTTGAGATTTTAATACTGCAGGAATAGAATCAGCTGCTTCTAATGGAGATTTAGGTTAATTTGATTCTAAATCATTCCCTATTTTCTGCCCACCCTTATCCAACATCCTACCTGAATGCATGTGCACACACGCACACTTTTTATTCTATGTATTTCCAAGTATTTAAGAGGGATGAAAGCGAGCAGGCTAAACCAGGCCGGTGAGAGGGCAGCTGGAGCTGTCACAGAGCACTCTCCCCCTGACACAGAAGTCTGCCAAATTGCCACAGCCAACTAGCGATCATTTGTGTTTTCCCTCATCTCCTCGGAGCAGAAGCTGATGTTCAGGGTGGTTTTAGAATATGGACAGGGGGTCTCCACAGCCAAGAAAAGACATCTGAAGCTTCCCCCTCCCTCCCCCAAACCCGGCTCAGCGGCTGTGACTCCTCTAAGGCTCGGACGCAGGTCTCCAGAGGTGAAAGGAACGTGGATTAGCCCACTGTGCTGCCTTGCCCACAGCATAGTATAATATTAATTAGTCACCTTCCTTATTATTCAGTCAAAATATGCCAGACTGAAATAAATTACATTCTTAGCACATATTTCACACCCCTGGATCAAGTCTTGCAAGGTTTTTCTTTTATTATTTATAAGATCATGTGCTGTCTTCCTGCGGAAAATGAGATGGTCTGCATGAGGAAAAAGGTAAAAGAAATGCAGAGAAATGAAACAATCAGATATTCCCTAATGATATTTAAAAATAGAAAATTTGCTACTGTTACATACAGCATGTTCCATCTTTTGAGATTTAATGGCTCTCTTGTGGTTTAATGGAGAATTACTTTCAGTAATTGATTATTAAAATTTAAAATTGCTAACCGTCTTCATTATTAGATGAGCGAACATGTTATCCTTGTAATTAAAAAAGCCTGAGACTCACTTTCATCCTGTTGACAGAGCGGGCAGACTGTCTCCACACTCAGACTTGATGGTTTCAGGCTTCTTGTTTGACAAAAATAGCCAGCCAGTCATTTGATGATGAAAATGCAGAACATCCACAGAGACTGAGCAGAAAATATAATGAACAAAAAATAAAATAATAAAAAGCCCTACAAGCTAATTAAAGTTTTCAGTCCCGACTCATTAAATGCTCTGCATCACTTATGTGGTATTTCAGGCTGCCGCGCTCAGGTAGCACCGGGCGCTGTCAGGTTCCCTCCCGCCTCACTCCACGTGCCCGCAGGTGCAGCGCAATATCCCTCCTCCACGTGCAACAGCGCCTGCCCTTTCACCTTTCACCTCTGATGTTTACCATGACAAATTGTTGGTTTCGGCAACATGCCACACAAAGCAGGTACCGGAAAGCATCCAGTGTGATTCCTTGTGCTTTCATATGTGGATAGACTGTCTCTAGATTCTCACGTGGAGAGTGCCAGGGCTTAAGCCCCTGGCTGAGTCAACACAGTGGCACCTCAAAATCCCTTGGCAAGTCCGCATCCCGAGAAACAAAGCTCGAGCAGTCAGTGACCCACACACGGGGCTGGGGCATTTCTCTGCACGGGAGCTTGTATTTGCTTGAAAGTTTTCCTCGTATTAGAGTGTTCATCTCGGGAAGGCAGCACTCCGTGATTTCCAAAAGGAAATCTTATAACTGTCAATGAAAGGACCCTATCAAAAAGGAGGTTTTTCACAACTCGAGGATTAGACAGATGTCAGTCTTCAGGAAAGGGGAATCCAGCAGACTTGAGAAGCACAAATAAGAGAAGCAAAGATTTTTTTGTACATAAAGAATTTATTCGGAAAATCAAGGAAGTGATCTGAGTATCAGCTTTCTCATAAAGTCTCAGTCGCTTAGCTCATAAAATCCTTGCTCAAATGTCAATTTTTAAAAATTGACTAATCAATGACTTGCCAATATTTTCCCGAGATCCAGAGCCTCAAGGATGTCCTCTCTGAGTCAGCCCAGCCAACCTTGATTATTCCTTAATGCAAATCAGCACCCTACCCTTTGTCCATGTTCAAAGACTATGCTATCACTGGGCAGTATTTAGATCGTATTGTAAAGCTGTTCTCATGCATTTGTCCTTGAGTTTGTCTTCCCAATTAGATTATATGACTCTCGAGAGTGAGAGCAATTCCTTTTATTTCTTTTACGATTTTCACTTACCTACAGCCTCTTACCTGATGTCATGCTCAACAGACATCAGACCTACCACCATATTATTTGCTCACTGGGTTAGATGTGGAGGTTTGACAAGGAGCTGAACTCTTCTATTTCAATTAACTATAACCTTGAATTTAGGTTATATATAAATATAACCTTGAATTTAGGACCCATGCAGAATAGATCAGCCTTTCTCCACCATGGAACACATTTTCAATTCACCTAAGAATGGTACATAACTATTTCCATTCTAGATATATAAAAGATAAGTAAATTTGTTACTTACAGTGGGCATTAGCAAGTAATTCTCAAATTTCTTAAGAAAGGCTAGTCTAAATTATTCTTTCAGACTACTTTCAACGAAGTCACAATGTCATTAACAAATAAGAAAATGCCTCTAATGTGATAACCTTCATCCTGGAATGTAAAGTGCCTGCTCATTTAAGGCCATCTCACACATCACCCCCAAACCCACAATCACTTTTCTATAGCCAACGATCCTGGCACACTACGCATTCCAGTGAATCACATTTCTACCCTCTATCGGATATTACTATAAAATGATATGTGTGCTAATGGCATAATTCACATTTGAACATTTTTCTACCTCTCCTAGACCTCGCAGAATGGTTTTAATGTGTAAGCGATTTCAGTAAATATTAAGTAAATGAATGAATAAATGAATGAAATAAAAAGAATGGCTTAGTAGTGCATTTGTTTCCATACCTTGGTTTTCTTCCTTATATTTACATATGAATGGAAATAATTACTCAATGCAGGTATACTAAGAGTTTAGAAACCATTTCTTTGTCATATAAGCACCAAAAACATATCTGAAAACTAATTCTTGATCTTCCTATCTCTGTTGATGGCCATTCCATAGTTGCAATTTCTCAGGTCGTAACCTGTGAGCAATTTCTTTCTCTTTCTCTCATATCCCATATCCATTTCATCAATGAATTATGTCAGCTCTTCTGTCAAAATAGATCCAAACTATTCGTTACCATCTCCACCACTACCACTTGTTTCAAGATATCATCATCTATCCCTGGACTGTTCTTATTGTCTCTTAACAACCCTGACCATTTACTGCCAAAAATACCCTGTTGCAGCTATTCTTTCACCCAAATCCTTCAATTATTCCCCATTTTGTTCCATTGGCCTACGACGTCCTACACCATCTGGCTGCTCCTTCTCGTCTTTAGCATCATCTTCTGCTACTTTTTCCCTCTTTTACTGACACCAGGCATGGCCTCCTGGGTATTCTTCCATGCAGACACCCTGCTCCCTGAAGAACTGTTCAAGGGTTCTGTACTCATTCTTCCCCTAGCCTTGCTGCTCTTCCCCAACATAGAGGGGAATAGAGACTTGCTCCCTCAACTTTATTCAGATTACGGTTAAAACTTTGCCTTATCAGAACCTTCAGAGATGTACATGTTTGTCTACAACTAGTTTAATTTCTCAAGTTTTAAAATGGAGAATGTATGAACATTGTAAGCTGTTAACTGAATATGAAAACACAAATGTTGACAGTTTGGGGACATCATATACAAACATAATTTGGAAATGCTATGGCTTCCTAGGAGGTGATTACCAAACATGTATTTCCCATCTTTTTCATCTTCTACATATGATGAAAATTAACGCCTAAGAAGGGTTCTCAGAAAGTTATTGACAACCAATATAAATGGCTTATAACACTCCAAATTCATTTCTGCATTCATTTAATTATTCTTATTTTTCTCCAAGCAACAAGAGTCATGAAGTAAGGTAGGAAAGGAAGAGGGAGGAAAATTAAAAGGAAAAAAAAAAAAAAAACACCTGTTATTTACTACTTCTTTGTGGTCAGATCAATCAGACTGACAAAAAAAAAATTGAGCAGTAAAAGATTTCCCCCCAAGCTTTTGTTTTTGTTTATGTTATTTTTTTACTGGTTGTTCCCACACATTATAGTATCCTGGCAGCAGCATAGCTAATAACAGTCCGTTGGCATTCAAAAAATTTCGAAAAAACGTTTTAATTTTCCAAAATTCTGACAACCTCACATGTTATGGAGGTTGAACTAAAGCTAATTTTTGTGGTTGAAGTAAAAACATTGCAGTAGGAACTTTCTCTGATAAGAGGTTTCACGTATCTTAAAAAACAATCAAAAATTTCTGAAAATTAAAGCTGGATACAGTATTGCCTGATTCACCTTCTCATTTTACAGACAAGGATTCAAAGACCCAGGGAGATTAAATGATTTGCCTAAGGCACGTGGATTGTTACCAGCAGAGCTGAGGATAAAATTCAAGTGCCTTGGCTCCCAATTCACTATTCCTTATGCTTTGCTGTGTTATGTGCCTTCTTCATGACTGTGTTATTTAACTACTCACAGTGAGAATCCAACCAATGTCAGCCCTACTCTCTAGGAAGTTGTATTCCAAAATGTGAAACCAAGGGATAACATGAAAATACTTAGTCATAATTTTGATAAAATACATCTTCCACTTCCCAGCTGACAATCCTTAAAGTATTTTCATATCTATCATTTTATCTTATCTTTAACAGAATGCTTTAAAAACTATACAATAGAAAACATTGCAAAATATTAGTGGGTAACATTTAAATAATCCAGTGTGCTCTCTGGGGGATGATCAGGAAAGAAATGGATTCTTACATGTAGGAAAAAGATGGTGCTCTCATCCCTATGCTAGATTCCACTAAATTGTTTTGATGGATTAACCTTTAGATAGGTGTATATACGTTTGCATATATACATTAAACGTGTGTATTATGTAGTTGTATGTACACATGTATACACCTGTATATAATTTCTCTTCTTTGTCCTCACATTTGTATTTGGAATCCACTAACGCTCTTGCTATCTATATCCTATGTGTCAGCACGGACGAAAGCCGTCTCAGGGCTGTGGAAATGGCAGAGAGTGAATAATTAAGATCAGGCATCAAGACATCGACATGTCATTCACTGATAACTCAGAAGGACGGGATGCCAATAGTACTTTCTAAATATGCCACCAAGGGAGGGATTTCCTAGATCCTTAATAAAATTGGCCCCCATACATAATGGATACTACCAGTCGGTGCCTGCTTTCCACTGCATAGCTTATGTCAAAATTATGAAGGGAGAAAAGAATAAAAGGATATTGTCCATTTTCTTATGGAGTAGACAACTGTCTATTTTGTGAAATTTGAATAGAGTCAGGCAGGGCCTCTGGCCAAAGGTATATTTCTCAGTACCTGTCATATTGCCTGAAATCCCACCATTATTGACTCAGCCCTTTGTGTCTTGAATTTTTTAGGCCTCAACCTATTAAAATGAATATATTCTTAGAAGGGACACAGTCTCCTCACAGATCAGACCCTTAATTAATGGGATCCAGAAAAAAAATCGGGGATAAGGAGAATGATAATAGAAGCATGTTTTTTAAGTAATACTAAACAAAGAATTATATTTCCATGATAGGAAATTTGTCTAGAGCCATCATATATATCAGAATGTTGAGTGGAACTTTCCTGGTTGCTTCCAAATAGGCACTAGGATCCACAGTTAAAATTAAGAGACCCTCGCCACCCAGAAGCCCAAATTCAAAAGAGAATTACCAATAATTGTGGCCAGGCAGTATAATCTAGTACTTCAGAAGTTCAGCTTGAGAAATAACTGGAGTCTAGCTTTAGAGAGTGGGTCCAGAACAAATCTTTTATAAAAATGTTTAAGTTTAAACTGGGTAAAGATGGGTTCTGAATCTCTTTTCCTGAGTAGCTGGCTGAGGTCCTGCATATCTACCAAGATGTTTAAAGAGCCAATTGTGCAGGGTGGCACCTGTGACTCAGTGAGTAGGGCGCCGACCCCATATACCCAGGGTGGTGGGTTCAAATCAGACCTCAGACAATTTGAAACAAAAGAAAATAAAAGCCAACTGTGCAACTTCATATACCACTATTTTTTTTCTCATGAGAGTTAAATATTACGAAAAGCTCACCAGCCTAACTCTATCTAACCCAATATCATTAATGCTCAGATTCCTAAAATCTACTAGGTTTGACTAATATGAGAGCGTAAATGACATTCAATTAGATTGTTTAGTGTGAGATCAAAGTATAAGGTAAAAAAAAGAATCACTATGAAAAAACTGACTGAAGAGGACACAGCAGCAAAAAATCAGGAGAACTGCTATGACCCCCAGCCATCCTGAACTACCCCACCAAACTCCCATGTGGCTCCAAGGCCGAGGTCGAGGAGGTTTGTGCAAGGGGACTACAAAGGACAGGGGGCTCCCAGCAGCTCACTGTTCAGACCATTACAGAGCCAAGAATGAATAACTCTATGGGTCATTGCATCTGTTCATTTGACCACTCATACATGGGGAGGAAAATCTTACTCCAGATCCTCTGCAGGAAACTCTATCTGTAAGTGGATAAAAGCTCGGCTTGGGTTTGAGAACAACTCACGGTACTGCAGGGAAAGTGGGAAAGGGTAGTGCAAATCTAAAATGTAGGGAAGCCTAATCTATGCTCTTTCTGGTCAAACCCCTCAGTCACACCAAACCGTGGTGCATCCCAAGAAGTAGCAGCTCATTTGGAGAAAAGATGTTCTACACCTCCCCAGGGGACAGTGCTGACCCCAGGGACAGATTCTACAAACCTTACAGACAGAGTGAGGAAAGGCTCTATTCACTCACTAGAATTTCCTGGCACGTCCATAAATGTCAATAAACACTGGTCCAAGGGGCGTATGATGTTCCAATATATTTTGATATAAAAGTTGTAAACAGGAGAGTCTTAAAATAAAAGTGCTAGAGGGAAATGTGTGAGACTGTTGGGGAAAGCTGAGCCATTCTCAAAGGCAGCATATGACTGCAGGGGGGCCGCCAGTCCCCGAAGCCAATTGAATAATCTGTTTCATTGACACAATTATTAAATCATTGATTAGTGTGCTGAGTGGTCTGTATCAGTTGTCTTTATTACAGGTGAATTGTAGCCATTGCCAGCTGTTTCTGTGGCAAGTTCTTCAGCTGCAGAAAAGCTGGCGTTGTGCCCAGATGCAGCCTGGGAGCCCCACTGCTTCAAAGTGCTTTTTCTTTCCCCCAGCGAGTGCTTCTCCCTGTCATTACATGGTTTCCCTGTGCTCTCATCATTGCAACAATAGAATCCATAAAACCAAACGCAGAAACAAAGGGATAACTTATTGGCAACTAATGAAACACAGAAAGATTGTTCAAGCGGTGTAAATGCGAAAAGGCTTTGAACCAGTTTAAACAATCTCCTTGTATTCTGTTGCCCGTCGTTAACACAGGCGTGAAGGCCAGTGTCTCATCTCCATGAAAATTACACCTTCCTTGCCTGAAAGATCTGCTCCCTCGTTGCCTCAACATCTCAAATTCTTTTTGGAGTGCTGGTTTGCTTTCTGTCTATCTGCTCAAATTCTACCTATCAGTCATGGCTAGCTCATCTCCCAGGTTTTCTGAAAAATCTCCCCTAAATACTGCACACTCTACTGAGCTTTCTTTTCTTTCATTTCTCCAATAACGCAGGAGAAATGAAAATGGAGCCAGGGGCTAGGGCAAGAAAAGGGAACTTAGAGTGTCCATGCCACATCACAAATGGACCACGGCACTTCTCCCAGATCCCAGAGGTCCTCTGAGAAATTTTCTTAATCAACACTCCAGTCATATGAAGGTCCGACAATTAAGTTCTTATTGAACTTGTCAAGAGTGGGAGTGAAATCTGGGACATGTTCATCCAAATTGATGGGTGTAATGCTGTAAAGAAAATGTCAGTATACAAATGGATTAACGTTTTAATGAGGGGAAAGAGTGTCAATAATGAAGCAAGTCCAGGGTGGCCAGTAATGAACAGAGCTGATGAGAACATGTAAAAGTTCAGTGAATTGTGCACCAAAATCATTGGCTGATTGTGAGGAACATAACAGACTGGGTAAACACTGACAGAGAAACAGTTAGCAAAATCTTAATGGGAAATCTTGGCCAACACCTCATGGCTCTTGAATCACAACAGTGCACCAGCTCACACAGCACTGCCTGTGAAGGAGTTTTTAGCCAGAAAAAAATACCTGTGTTGGTACACCCTGCTTACTCACCTGATCTGACCCCCAGTGGCTTTTTTTTAACCCAGAGATAAAGGAGATATTTAACGAAAGACATCTTGATGACTGACATTCAGGACATCAGAGATAATACAAGGACAGTTTTGATGGCCATTCCAAAAAAAATTCCAAAATTGCTTTGAAGTATGGACTAGTCACTGGTCCACACTTGGCTGCATGGATTCCCAAGAGGTGCACTTTGAAGGTGACCATGGTGGTGTTCAGCAATAAGGAGTGTAGCACTTTTTTCTAGGATGAGTTCAAGATCTTAATTGTTGGACCTCATAGCTCATTAATGACTTAGCATTGGAAGATAAGAAGAACCATGGTTGCTATCCCTGGTGCTGAGAGAATACAACAGGTCTTGGTGTCAGATCAACCAGTGTTCAAACTCCAGCCTGAAAGTTTATTAGATGTGTAACCCCAGCTTTTTGCTTTTTTAATCCCCTGACACTCGAAGTTTGAATCTATAGAACAAAAATGATCTCACAGTATGAGATCTGTCTAGTACCTGGTACACATTTCATGTCCCCTGGGCCCCTACTAAGGATACTTGTTGTGCACTGCTAATCAGGTCTTACTGTTCAAGTAGACTGTAAGTTTCTTGAAGATTGTGCTACAGAAAGTTCTCCATGCTACAGTTAAAACTGTGTAAGTATAATGTAACCTTGTTCTTGAAACAGTAGATACAGACTAGAAGAAACTTTAGTTGATTTTATGATTGGAAAAAGGATTGATGTGTTAACAGTGTCAGCTATTTGATTTTAGCAATATGTTCATTCTCAGTAGATGCTATGTTATTAAAAAGTTAAAGAATAAAATAAAATAAAGCTCTGCCTATTTGTGGCCCAGATATATTATAGCATTAATACTCTGAGAGAATTTTGATCCATTCTTTTAACATCTCTATAGAGTCTACTAAAACCTAGAGATGAATGGCCTAATTTGGTTGGGTACAGCTTTGACAAATGGTAAGTGAGAACCACATCTACAATATTAGCTTGATGTGTTTGTGCCAAATTCTATTTGATAACCATTTTGAAAGAAGATTGGAGTTAGCACAGATATCAGGTTGGTCTCCTTGAGGCAAGAGTTAACTTATAAATATAAAATTGCACCTTTAACCAGGGCCAGAGGGGTTTCTTAATGCCTTCATGTCTCCCACCACCCTCTCAATGTGCCACTAAATGGGCAGTTTGCTATATGTAGTCCGAAATACAGTAGAGATTAATGTCTCAAATTCAAACATCAGCACTTCGTCTCTCTTTTGAAATCAAGCTTGTGATACAAATAAAATCTCAAACTTTCCAAGTTATGTTTCCTTTGTTTCTTTTCTACACATAGTAAATGCAAAACCTCTAGTCACTAAGAAATAGGTTAAGTAATCATAGACTCATAGAATTCTGTGCTGGAAGGGACCTTAGAGATCATCAAGTCCAACCCCCTCATTTTAAGAGATGAGGAGACTGATGTCAATGGAGGATTATAGCCTCCGGGGTAAACCAGAGTTCATTAACTCATCTTAGAAAGGACCTGTTTTGTAGTTAGAATAAATGATTAAATGATTCCAATTTCATGCCATCTCCTTTATTCAGGAAGTTTACTATTCGCCTTCTCCTTTTGTCTGTGTAACCATGACAATAGTGGGGAATAATATAGCTATCAGTATAGAAAAGCTCATTAGCACCAACAAGGAACTCACCAATCAGCTGAGGTCTATTAAAGGGCTGTTAACCACCGTCTCTGCTTTCCATTTTCCCACACACTTGCTCTCTTGACTCCTCCCTGAGGCTGGCTCTTTCCTCGTGTGAAGCATGTCCCTCACAGTTTGACAGCTGGGATTTACAAGTGGAATCCTACCTGAGAAAGGCATGTTCTCAAGTAGCTCAACTGTATCTTGCCCTGGGATTTGTGGCCTGCCTCTGCTTTCAAGAACCCCTGATATCATGTCTAAAACACAAGTGAACGTTTTTTCCTCTGTGTATACAGCAAAGAACAGAGACAGTAGGTATAATTCAGAATTGGGCACTTTTATTAGCAAGAATCTTTTAGAGAGGATTTGGTGTTCAGAGTTTTTCATTTGATTTTTCCATTGCCACTCTCATACCACCATAAACAATTGGCAATTTGGGCTAATTTCTATAGGTTTATATATAATACACAGCAGTTTGTCAAGGTATTTCTATTACATCTTCACCCTCTGCCTTCCCTCTCCAAAATGCATAAAACAAATAAAAATGAAAACTGGGCAAGAGAATTGGCAAAATACAAAGAGACCAATTGGCTTTTGACCAATTTTAAATCGTGGGCTAAAATCACATTTGTCTAAATTTCACTAAAAGAGAAAATTAAATTGAGTTTTCCAGTTGAGCTACATGAAAAGAGGAGAATTATGGAACTGCCTCAAGAAGTTTTTGTTTTCAAAATATATCATGGACTTAGAAAAAGACAAATAGAATAATGGAACTGGATGGAGAAGAGTACAGAAATAGAACCGCATGTCCATGATCAACTAATTTCTGACAAAGATGCAAAGGGAATTCAGTGAGGAAAGAATAGTGTTTTCAGTGGGTGGTCCTGGGGCAAGTAAATATCATATCTAAAAGAATGAACGTTGATTCATACTTTCCACCTATAAAAAATTTATTCAGAATGGATCAAGATCTAAATGTAAACCTAAATTTATAAAGCTCCTCAAAGGAAACACAAAAGAAAATTTTGTAATCTCAAGTTAGTAAAAGATCCATAAAAAGATAAAATGTAGAAATTGAACTTCACCAAAATCATGAACTTCTTTTTTTAAAAAAAATGCAATAATAAAATGAAAACACAGCTACCAAAAGGGAGAAAATATTTGCAAATCACATGTCTGCTAAAGAATTTGTATCCAAAATATATAAATCATACACAAAATTCAACAATAAGAAAACAAAGAATTTCGTTTTAAAAGGGGAACAAAATATTTGAAAAACCATTGTACAAAAGAGGATATAAGGATAGGAAAGAAGCACATGATAGGGAAATTAAAAATAAAATTACAATGAAACACTACTATATCACTCTTAAAATTGTTGAAATTTAAAAGGATGTGGAGGAACTGGAACTCTCATCCACTGATGGGAGAGTATAAAGTGACATAATCACTTTGGAAAACAACTTAGCAATTACTTAAACAGTTAAACATACACTTATGCTGTGATCTAGATCTTCTACTCCTAGCGTTTTTTTCCCCCAAAATAAATGAAAACATACGTCCCTATAGAGACTCCCATTTGAATCCTCAGAGCAAGTTTATTTGTAATAGCCTCAAACTGTATACAATGCAAATGTACATTGACAGGAGAATGAATAAATAAGTAGCAGTATCTCTACCCAGTGAACTACTTCTCAGCAAGAAAAAGGAATGAATTATTGATACATGTAACAAAATGGGTGCTGCTCAGGTAGACATGCTGCTTTACCAGGGTCAAAACATTTAGCTTAAATATAAGCTTCAAAATAACTTTGCTGAGTGAAAGAATTCAGATCAAAGTGACAATAAAAAAAAGAAGACATCCTGCATGATCCCGTTTATATAGAATGCTAAAAAATGGAAAACTAAGACAGAAGGCAGTGGCTGTCCAGGGACAGAGACAGGGCCCAGGGGGCAGAGGGTGGTAGAGAAAACAAGGGCAACAAATTAAGAGAAGGAAACATTTGGAGGAATGGAAACGTTTATTATTTTGATCATGGTGAAAGCTTTATGGATGTCAACATATGTTAAAACTTATCCAATTTTACACTTATTAAAAAATGGAAAAGAAATAAAAATAAATATGCCATTTACTCACTTATTGATATGATTCCTTCTTCTGATTACAGAGTGCCATTTTTGAGGATGTGAGTCAAAGAGAAGTAAAGTATGAGGGATGTCCACATGAAGAATATATAGCAAGGGGGCCAATAGGGCCAGCTTAGGTGCCTGATGTCCCTTATTTTAGCTAACTTTGGAAATCATTTCCTAGACTACAGCTTCTGAAAGCAGCAATTTTAAAAACTGTTTGTTTCTTTAATTTATCTTCACCACTTCAGGCATTACTTTTCACTGAGCATTTACTCTGTGCCTCGTATTTTATCAAGGACTTTGCGTGCATTTTCCCATTTACTCCTCCCAGCAAGTGTTATTGTACCCATTTTACAGATGAGAAAATTAAGGCTTAAAGAGATTCTATAATATGCACAAAGTCACACAATTAGTGCATGCTGGGCAGAATGAAAACTCAAAACTAGGTCTGACTGCAAAATCCCATGCTCCCAATTTGCAAAGTTCATGCTGTTGATTCAGAAGACAGAAACAATATGCATGGGAAAATAATAGCAAAGTCATCTGACTTCATGAATCTATCCCCTGAAGAGGCTGCCCTGCTCAACTACATGGTCTCTCCTTCATCCTCCAAAAAGCATCCTATCCAAACTGCTTAGCAAGGTTTACTCTGTGAGGTACACTGAGAAAAGCTTGCTTCACTCTAATAATAAAATGTGAAGACATCCTTGAAATCATGGATGAAAGTAAGTAGAGATAAGTAAATATGGATAAGCAAGATGTAGCCAACAGACACAAAGCCGCTAAAGGATGCCATGTATAGCTTTTTAATCTCCCCCTTGTACAAGAACAAGGAACTGAAAGACCAAGTGAGCCTCGTACCTTGACTCCATTTACCAGCCCTGGGCTTGTGCCCTCTCCCAGGGTTTTAGCGACATAGGAAAGTACACATAAAAAAAAATGTATAAAGCTGCAACGTGAGCGATGGGGAGCCTTGATGAACAGAGTGCCTTTGTTTGTCTTTTGTTCTCTTACTGTCTTCTAAACTCACGGTATTACATTACCAGTCTCGGTTCTGCATTATTCATGTTAAATAATCTGCTAAATAATGTGTCCTAGAAGGCATGATCTGAACCAAGGTAGCTCACATAAAAAAGAAAAAAAAAAATAATGGCATAAATGATAAATGAAATAAAGATTTTTAAAGAAATTTTATGGTATTTAATTAATCTACCAGTTTTACTAAGTTGCTTTCAAGTGAAATGGCTCTTTACCAGCGCCTTTTGAAAAGGTTAGAAGTGAATTCCCTGAGCTACAATCATTAGCATATAGATGTCTCTAAGTGTTAATTTCTGTTTTCACTGAATGAATGTAATTTAAAATGAGGCCCTTTCAAATCAGTTAACTTCGGCCATTTGAGAAAGATAAGAAAAATGGACTCAAGCATGAACCCCCAGCAGAACCTGCTTCTTCGGGATAAGTACTACCCGGCACAGCCACGCGCTACTTTGGGAAATTACAGATCTGTTCAGAAAGAGAAAGAGGGTTTGAGGTGAGCAGGTTAAAAGGACCCCAAACATTTGCTTTCGATTTAGCTAATCATGAAAAGGAAATTGAAAATGAATGAAGAAATCAATTTTGAAAAATATAGTAGTTCTGTCCCTGAAGAAAAAGCCACTAATACTGTTGATGAAACGCAGCGAGGCCAGCTTGGTGTTTGTGCACACCACTTGGCACACGCTTCCCTTGAGTTGGGTTATACAAATGGCAAGTTGTACTAATAAGGATCGTCAAGATGTCACTCCCACTCCCTTCACAAACAGTCTCAATCTGTTTACACGCCTATAACCAAATACCTGAGACTGGGCAATTTATAAAGAATAGAAATTTATTTCTCACGGTTTTGGAGGCTGGGAAGTCCAAGATCAAGGCATCAGCAGATTCGGTGAGCAGGTCCTTCCTTGTAGATGGCGCCATCCATCAAAGTTTCCTCACATGATGAAAGTCTGGGAAAGGGCAAAGGGGAAGGCAGGCTGTGTCCTTACACACAGAAGAATGAAGGAGCAAAAAAGGGCACAGGCAAGTCCTTCTAGACCTTTTCCAAGGGACTAATCTACTCATGAAGGGAAATCCACAGAAGGTGTTTAAACAAAGACATTGACAGACTGTTTTCTTATTTTAAGCGATTATTCTCGCTGATGTGTGGAGAAGAGATTGGTCATGGGGCTTTACAAGTGTCTCTTTGCCACCTGCTAACATTATATTGTGTTTGACAAAACATTTTTAACTAATGGGGCTTCCTCCAATATTCTCAAAAACTCCACCAAGGTGCCTCACTTACCTGCATATCTGATTGTGCCCCCAAGTTCATCACAACTTCTAAGTGTGGAGGGCCACCGATGCTGGGATGCTGGGGATTTCCTTGTGTTTTGACCCTGGATCTACAATGGGTCTCCTCATAAAGGGTTTCATGTGGTCCTCATGGGCTTGAATTTTATAACTACAACATCATATTTCTAAAGGCAGAAAACTTCAGACGCTGTGACTCCTCCCTCCCACTGTAGCAGGTGGCCAGCTCTCCCAACAAAGGTGACATGGGGATCACACTTCTGCACACACACAGATGCACACACAGACACACAGGGCGATGGATAAAGGGAATGAGGGGTTTTGTTGTTTTGCTTTCCTTTGTCCAAGGGCAAAACTAGAATAAAACCTTGAAGGTCATGCTGCAACTGGATGGCTGACATCATCATTCTACAATAGCTCCTTCCGTCTGTTTGAGAAGCTGTTTAAAGGACTCAATTCTGTCAATGTCCATCTTTCCTTCGGTTCAGAAAATTCTGGTGTATAAAAAACATATTCATTCCTGATGCCCTAAATAATATACTAAGTAGCCTGAAGTGGTGTGTCAACTAAGACGGCGAAAGTATTACTAAGGAGGACCCTAACCTGCAAGATGACATAGCTAAAGGAGAAACATGTCTCCATGCTGTAGGTTAAGTTTCAGAGTTTATAAACAAACAGTAAATTCAAAATACAATCTGATTAATCTGTACCCCTCATAGCCCTATCCATGCAACAAATAGGCATTTACCACTACATCAGTAGTAAATTTAGAGGGTACAGTGAATAATTATTATAAGAGCTAATTTACATTAAGCAATTGGGTGTTTTTATGCATGTAATCTTCCTAATATAACATTGTAGTGAAGCAACTGTGATAATCCTCATTTTACAAATGAGGAAAACTGAGCTCAAATAGGTTAAGCAATTTGCCAAGGTTTTGTTTTGAATGTGAAGTCTGACACTTAAGTTTGTGAGCTGACATAGAAATAATGCTACACACCTCATTGCTAAATATTACTGTGGTCACCTCTGAAGTACTCCCCTTGGAAAGCTATGCATGGATGCCAGTGCCTAATCCACACTTCAAAGCAATTTGGGGACTCGTTTTTTGAAATGGCAATCAGAGCTGTCATATTATCTTTGATGTCCTCAAAATGTCATCAAAATGTCTTCCTTCCAATATTTCCCTTATCTTCCAATGATAAAAATAAACTCCTTGGGGGCCAGGTCAAGTGAGTAGGGAGGGTGCTCCAGTACAGTTACTTGTTTGCTGGCTAAAGATGCCCTCACAGATACTGCTGTGTGAGCTGGTGCATTGCTGTACTATGAGAACCATGAGTTGTTGATGAAAAGTTCAGGGGGGTTTCATCTAACTTTTTCATGCAGTCTTTTCAGCACTTTTATTATTCAGCAAATTATAAAGATGGTTAACTGTCCTCTTGATACAAATTCATAATGAACAATTCCTCTGATATCAAGAAAAAAGGTTAGCAACATTATTTTGACTTTCAGCTTAGACTGACAGAAATTTTTTAGTTGTGGAGAACTGGTTGGCTTCCATTTTGCATTTTGATGCTTTGTCTCAGAGTCACATAGAGACATTCGTGTTTCATCACCAGTGATAACAGGGCCCCAAACTCCATCTTGCATCTCGGTCAAACTTTACCTCCCTCTTGCTTTTGTTCACCATCGAGCTCGTTTGAGGTCATTTTTGCATACATCTTTCTCCTGCCACAATTTTCGATTAAAATTTTCCCCACTATTTCTCTGTTGATGTTTCCTTAGCTTACAGGCTTCTCACAGTCAGCGGATGATTTTGACGCACAACGGGATGAATCTTCGCAGTGTTTCCATCCGTTCTGCTTGTTATGGCCCCCTGACCTCTCTTCATCAGTGACGCTTTCTCTCCCCTCAGGAAAATGTTTAATCCATTTTTACACTGCTGTTTTCTTCATGGCACTGTCCTCACAAACTTGGACTAACACGTCCCTTACTTAACGTCCTCTCTTTCCAAGTGTAACAAGAAATGTAACTTTTGTTTGTTGCTCTAATTCAATCTCTAACTTTCTTGTGATGATCCACAAAAACCTGCAATCACAATAATGAACGCCACTCGGCAAGGCACCACCACATGTCCACACCAACACAGTTGTGAGACACTTGTATACCAAGGTTCTATAGCTAGGCATCCTCAAACTATGGCCCACAGGCCACATGTAGCCCGCCTAGGACATTTATCCGGCCTGCTGGGTGTTTTTGCCGCCGCTGCCTGTCCTGCTTAGCAGCCGACTCTTCTCGGGGCCCACAGTCCAGCCCTGCAATGGTCTGAGGGACAGTGAACTGGCCCCCTGTTTAAAAAGTTTGAGGCCCCCAAAGGCGTTTGTACAATGCTGCCAGCATATGTGCATGGTGGCAACTCTATAAACTTAATTGTCCGACCTAATAAGTGACAGACCTGGGGTTCAAATGTAGGTCTGTTCATTCCCACGTCCAAAAGCTTCTTATTGTTTCCGAGAAGCTTATAGTAGGAGAGGTAATAATATAATCTATGAATATTCATCATGGAAAGTGCACGTACAGTGGTCTCAGGGAAGAGGGAGTGCTTAGAAAACAGACTCCCTGCATAGACGAGTTACACGAGCAAGTAGAATTTGAGCTGAATCCTGTGCTGCCTGTATAACACAGAGGCTAAAATATCCTTCCCCGGAGAGGTGTTGTCTCTAGATTTTAATCGATGGATCTGGCTTTATCTTCTTGAACAAATTGCTTAATATTTCAGTGTTTCCATTTTCTCATCACATAGGAATGATAATAGTAGGTCGTAGGAGACCAGACGATTCAAGGGAAGGAGACATGAGAGTTAAGATTTGAACCTCTGTGACTATAACAAACACCTGTGACATAACATCTTGGTAATATGACACCTTGGTGATAAGGGCATGGGGAAGGGATTCGGCTCTTCTGAGCACGAGAGCATGAGCATCAGTGCTTGGCAGTCTCCACACCTATGGTGCAAATAGCCACGGGATCACTTCTATAAGTAGCTGCAGAGGCGGTCAGTCTGGATTCATTCTCTCACAGATTCGCTCACTCTAACTCTTTTGATCCTCTGGCGCGGAGGGCCCCTACCCAGTGCCCTTCTAAGAAGACCGCTAAGATTCGCTGTCCTACTAAGACTGTTTCTCTCCCTCGAAGACTGTTTCTTTCTCTCTCTCTCTCCTGCTAAGATGAATTTCCATCCTGCACCTAAGGGAGCTGATCCCAAGCAAGGTTAAATAGGCCAGGGCGGACCTGGCAATCCGGGATCCCAAGCAAGGTTAGATAGGCTGGGGCGGATCTGGCAATCCGGGGCCTGACAGTATGTACTTCATCAGATCATGAAGACTGAGTTAAGTCATCTCATGTGCTTAGAACAGTCCTTAACACGTAGGAAGCATGCAATAAATGTCACTAATTCTTACTTTTAGCAAAGAAAACGTAGGGGGTTATCAGGGTGGATCAGGAGGTGGAGGAAATGGCATTCTAAGCTGAAGGAACATTCACAAAATCCCGCAAGCAACAAGGTGTGAAAGAATCAAAGAAATTTGACACATTCTGACACTGGTGTTTTAGGGTTCCATGTGTAAAGGAATGTGGTATCATTATGTGATAAGACAGGGAAGTAGCACATTGGTATTGAAACGATTTTGTATGTAATCTTTGAATTACAGATGAATTTGTACTTTGTGTTCTCATCAATAAAACGGAAGAATTTGAGAAGACATAATATAACCTTTTGTGGCTCTGATAATTAACAAAGACTACAATTCCTGTCTTCTCCATGGTTAAGTTCTTGTGGAATTCATTCCTGGGTCTTTTAATCTAACTAGTGGCTTGGCATTCTTATTACAGAATCTTTTATCAGTTAAGATAAATAGTTAGCTTACATTTAATGTCTTCAAGTTTTTATTAGTCATCATATCCCTGTAAATGAACAATCATGCAATTTTGGTGACTTTTGTGTTATGATCAAATAGCCGATAATTACACAGTTTCTCACTGAAATACTATCAATCTTGTTATGGCATCTTTTTTCTTTTTAACAAGTCTGTGGGGAAAAAACATGTGTTCTTCAGAAATAATAATAAAGGGAAACACTAGGGACATAAAAAATACTAACATTAGTTGGTGCCAAATGATACTGTTTATCTAACAAATATGTGCTGTGTACTTGACATTTCCCCCATAACAGTTTGTTTCATTTATGGGTTTTTTTTTTCATTTATGGAAGCACAAGTACATTTAAATAGTTAATTTGCTTTACAAACAAAAACATTCACATTCATCCTAAAACCAGATACCTCTAGTTTTAATACCCTGTTGAGCCATTTACTAGAGATGGAACAGTCACCCCAAAAGCCTGCTATTAGGGAAATCTTTTGTTTCCGATTAGTCTAATCACTGCACAGGTAGAAATTGCCATTGTGCTGTGGATACTGCATTATGTTATTTATAAAGTGCTGCAGTGGAGCACAGCACTGCCATTCATCAGCATCCAATCAGCAGTGAAGTTGGCAGAGGAAAGTGGGGTGTACAAGAATGCATTGGCACAGACGATTTCAACTGGCAGATTCCAGAGCTTGAACTTGGCGATAGTTTTTGAAACTAATTTATTTGTTATTTGCGGGAAAGGGATACCACTTGGAAGCAAATTTGAAATGTTTCCAATTTCAGGACATTGAAAAGTCAAAAATGCAGCCGGCAGTCTGGTGTGATTTCCGCCCAGCGTCCCCTCTCCCCATCCACATACCTGATAAGATGTCATTTCATTCTCTGCCATGGTTACATTTTTTTTGTTCATTCCCTATTTCTGTTTTTAAAATTGAATCCTCTCCAAATTCTTTTTCATTTTTAAACACCACCTGCTCTTCTTTCTAAAGTACCTCCAACACAGGTTCACGTTTCTTGAGAGTCCCATTAGTTTGGAAGTGATACATACACGCTATTTGTTACTTAGCATTAAAGGCTTAAGTACGTACATGATCTTTATTCAAATATATTAGTATTATGTAGATGAGTCAAAAATGCCATGGGCATATAAATACAATGCAATTCCAGGCCAAAGCACAATAGGATTTTTCATATACCTGATTCTTAATTCCATATAGGAGAAGGAGAACAAAGCTCTCAGAGCAGCCAAACATGTTTCAGAAAAGAATAAGGAACAAAGAACCCTGCTCCACTAGAAATGAACATGTTTATATAAAGCCATGGTAATTGATACAATGTGGTTCTTAAATAGAAATAGGCAAACTGATCAATAGAACTGAATAGGAATCCCAGAAACATATAATTGAACTTGTTAAATGATAAAGGTGACATTTCAAATGTGTTATGAACAAAATGCCACTATTCAAAAAAGTGGCATTGAGACATTACCACCCCATAATAAGCAATAATAATAAAAATAAAACTGAACTCAAATAATATACATACATGTAAATTTCAAGAGAATTAAAACTTGTATATAAGGACCCAAAATAGAAAATGTTTGTGGTCTTACAATGACAATCAGTTAGGAGTTATAAGAGAATGGGTAAGTTCATTTGGCCTGATTAAACTTAAGACATCTCTCTACCAAGGAAATGATAAACAATGTTTAAGGACAAGCCACCTACTGGGAGAAAACACTGAAACTTGTATCACAAGGAATCAGAATCCAAAAAGTTCTTTATACCTCCTATATGTGATACAAAAACAGAAAATGAAACTTGAATTTCTATTTAACATAATAGCATGAAAGGAAATGTATACACATTAGCATTATTCAAGTACAATTTTATACCAATCCAACCGGCCAAAAAAAAATTAAGTGTGCAACACTTAAAATGCTGAGGAGGATTTAGGTAATTCTCGTATATTTCTGATAGGGCTATAAAGTATTAGAACAGACTGCAGTACCATTTGGCAGTACCTTATAACAGAAAATGGACACATACACAATCCGGAAATTCAGCTCCTAGATGGTCTACCAACCACGACAAAGACAAAAACAAACAAAACTCTCATCAGATACAACTTAGTATATTTTTGCCTAATAATTGGTAATAGCAAAAACTCCATAAAACCCAAAGAAATAACATAAAGAAAATAGATAAACTTGGATACAATCTCCAAAAGTAGAAAAAATGAAATACAGACACAGACAGCTACATGGAATGATAAAAACAATCGATCAATAACAGGAATAGATCTCAAACTGCATTTAGTCTGTTTTCTTTAAAAAGTGAGGCATGGAACAACAGCTGGAGGATGATAGCACTGCATACTTTTTTTCAAACACATAGAGAATAATATATATGTTTATAGATAGTTTTATATTGAGAGTGGATATATAAAAATACACATAGAATTTGTGGATATGATTCTTTGAGAAGGAAGAGAGAGAGAAAGCCATAATAACATATTTCTTTTAAAAAGAGAATGAAGTAAATATGACAAAATGTTATTTTATTAATTTTCAAAGGTGTGTGTAGTGTCTGCCATGGAAAATAAAGGTGAGGGGAGAAAGTATGTACTATTTCTTCTTCTTAAATACCCAAGGAGTTAACATCATATCCCATTCTTCACTTGTTTTACCTTCTTGAACTAGAACTATTTTCATATTAATACCTGAATACATTTTCCTATAAAAACTTTAAATATCTGCCCTTTAAGAAATAACTGATTTCTGAGCTTATACAGGCAAAATCTAATGGGCAAAGTTTAGGTGTTGGGGAAGTGCTAGCATTCTATTAGAAACACAGACAGAAATAGGAGGGGCTCTCACTCACAATTATCTTCTCCTGCTCTTCAGCCCTAGAGCTATGCTATTCTTCCAGCAATGCTTTCCTGGGGTACTATTACTTCTAATCATCCCCACCACCCCACTCGGTCTTCTCATTGCCTTCTGTCTTGCCACCAAGGGGGAGCTCTATCCATTAATATTGTCATAGGTGTGATATTTTAAAAACACTTCTCTAATCTAATGGGACAGTCAGTTAAGATGATGGGAAGAGTCGAAGTAGGAAACACTCAGGGTCAGGGCATTTACTAATTAAGTTGGACTACGTTTGGCTTTGTAGAGAAGAACCCTAAAACAGTATCAAACATCCAATGGGTTTAACATAACAATGCTTCTACCTCACTCATGCAACATGTACCAAACAGACTAGTTGAGGGCTCCTTTTCACCTAGGAACCCAGATGATAGAAACCCAAGCTTCACCATCTTGTTGCTGTACTGTGGAAAATATAATCTTCATTAGTACCATTGTCAGATCAAGAGCAAGTGGGAAGGGCACACCAACTTTTCACCACCATGCTTTCTCCTTTGGCCAGAAAAAGTTCCAGGGCCCACTCACCCCAGGAATCTGTCTTCCATGCACCTGGCAGAGGAGAAAACCGAATGTTGGTGACCATTAGTAAAATCCACCAAGGTGTAGACCTGGGTTGCAGCAGGGGACAATAGAGGACACCCAGAAGGACAGCAGGTGTAAAGGCTGGAAAGAGAATGGACAGGTACAGAAGGTGCAGACACTAAAGCTTTACTTAGAAGAATCCCTTAATGTTCAGTTCTCAACGCCTAAGCTGGGACTGCTACCCAGATGCCAGCAGGAGGCAGACGGCAGGCAAGCAAGCAAAGCTTCATCTGTATTTACAGCCGCTCCCCACTGCTGAATTTACAGCCGCTTCCCATTGCTGACATCACTGCCCAAGCTCTGCCTCCTGTCAGATGAGCAGTAGCACTGGATTCTCCTAGAGGCATGAACCCTACTGTCCAAGGGATCCAGGTTGCACTATCCTTATGAGAGTCTAATTCCTGATGGTCTGAGGTGGAGCTGAAGTGGTGATGCCAGCGCAGAGGATCGGCTGCAAATACAGATTATCACTGGCAGAGGTTGGACTGCATAGAGATCATAACAAATCAATCGCTCTCAAACTCATATCAAAACCATCCCTTCCACCACCCTTCATGGAAAAACTGTCTTCCATTAAACTGGTCCCTAGTGCCAAAAAGGTTGGGGACCAATTCCTTAACAGATTCAACTGTTTGAAGTACAGAAATTGGGGAGAAAAATAATTTTAGTCCAGTGATTTTATAATGGTGTAATACATATGAGATGTTCTTAATCAGGAATACACCGAGCGGCTGCCCGACCCGGTGCGGCAGTCGGCTCGAGTACTCCCGGGAAGGAGGAGGTGTCCTCGGCAGTCCCGCCTCTGCTGCTGTCGCTGGGCAGCGCCGCTAGCTCGGACTCGCCTCCACGCCCCTCTCCGCCTGCACCCCAGCGGCCACAGCTCTGCTAACCGTCTGTGCACACACCACCACGACTAAGAAGGAAAGTCCCTCAACCAAAGCCTGACCTATTGCAAGCTCTTCCTCTACAACCTGACCACCAAAGAGTGCCTGGGGCGCACCACCCAGAGCTGGGGTTTGATCTCGCTTTTCTATCTAGTTTTTTGTGGGTTCCTGGCTGCACTCTTCTCATTCACGATGCGGGTCATGTTTCAGATTCTGAATGATGAGACCCCAAGATTATCAGGACCAGATTTCTAGTCCAGGACTAGAATCCAAAACCACTGACTGCACTGGAATATACATTCAGTAGAAGTGATCCAACTTCCTATGAAGCGTATGTTCGAGACCTTAAGAGTTTTCTAAAACCATATACTTGAGAAGAACAGAAGAACCTCTCAGTGTGTATAAAGGAGGACTTTTTGAACAGAACCGTCCGGAGTATGTTGCGTGTCAGTTTCCCGTCTCCTTCCTTGATAAGTGCAGTGGTGCGAATGATCCTGACTTTGGCTATTCCCAAGGAAACCCTTGTATTCTTGTGAAAATGAACAGAATAATTGCATTAAAGCCTGATGGACAACCAAGGATAGATTGTGATTCTAAGCATACAAGCATAGCATCTGTAATAACTTATCCTCCTAATGGAGTTATAGACTTAACATATTGTCCATAGTATGGGAAAAAACAGCATGTGGGGTATCTACAGCCGTCAGTTGCCATTCAGCTCGGCCTGAAAGTGCTGGGCAAGAAGTAACAATCGATTGCAGGATCGATGGATCAAAAACCCAAGATGACCGTGACAAGTTCCTGGGATGAGTCGTGTTCAAATTCCCCATGCATGTATAGTAGTAATACGATATTTCCACCGAATAAATGTTGTGTTGTCTGTCTTCATTTTGTTGTATCAGCTGGACCTACCATTCTAGAATCATGAGACCACCTTGGAGAAAGGTGGTGTGGTACATGGCACTGGGGTGACATCATAACATGCTTCCAGATCATAATGTTCAGTGTCCTCTGAAGTTTAACTGCCCCCAACCAGTGTACAGCCGCCAGATAGGGAGCAGTGAGCACCTGATTCTGAGCCTGTAGGATGTGGGCCTCATCCCCTTTGACGTGGTTTAATTGCCAAGTGTCTAAAGCTTAATGTGGTGTGCTATGTAAGTATTTCATGGATTTAACACTGGTCAACTGTCATATTTTGATGCCAACAAAGTTTTAGGAATAAAATGGTACCTGACCAATATCAAGTGACTTTATGGCTGCAAGAAATGTGGTTTGTGGGGGAGTTCTGTATGTGAGGAAGAAAAAAGAGAAAATGAAAGTGTAAAAAAAAGAAAAACCAAAGGAATACAGAACATGCATTTTGAGGAATTTTTTTTACACAATTCAAGCCAGATAGCTTTCATTTTGCTGATGACTCTAACTGGCAAATACAGGTGCTAGGTCTTCTGTACTGTAATATTTATGAGAAAACACAAAAAGTGAAAAAAGGATAATTCATGCTCATTATTTCCCGTCTTCTTATTGGATCTAGGAAAAAAAAAAAAAAACTTGTTTGACGTCCCAGAAACACTTTGTACAGACTTTAAAAAAAAAAAATCTTTTAAGAGGATTATATTGTTTATCCTCAATGATACCACGGTTTGTGCAATTGCGTCTAAAATTAATCTCATTATGATGAGTCTCTTTACCAGATTCATTTGTTGTAACTATAGCGTCCCTAATATATTTGATTTTCTTCTGGCTTAACTAAATTGTAATCATCCATGCTGGCAGTTCTCTATGTGAAGCCACGTTTAGGTATTCTTAAATCCAAGGCAATTTCATGCCAAAATGTATCCATGTTCTGTAACAAGACATGCTAAACAAATCTAACAAAGCTTGTCTGCTTCTTTTATCTTTTGTAAAAGCTACTGGTAGTTGCAAAAATAACATAATCTGTCCTCAAGTCTAATATTTAATTATTGACTCATCATTTTATTAAGTTCAGTGCAACAACTCTAATGAGTTTGTGTTCAATTCTGCATTCAGAATCCAGATCTAAGGATTCAGTAATCTTTTTATATTCCCATTTGTAACTAAAACCCAAAAGCACTCTATCAGTTTGAGATGATGTAAAATCTCAAGAAAAGTGTTCTGGTCAGGTAAATGTATAGTTTTAATTTTGATAGCAGACATAATTTGGAAAACTTCCCTAGATTTTTTTCCCCTTACATTTCACTTAGACTACCCTATTAATTTTCAGGCATGTCTCTGATAGAAAACTCAGAAATTTTCCCCCTCTCCCCTTTTCTCTTTTTCTGATAAAGGAAGGAAACAAAGTCAGGGAGAAATCTTTTCCCTAGAATAAGAGCAACAGGGTCTTTTTAAGGAATCATTATTATTTTATGTGTAAATGTTCACAGCTCTCAAATTTATTGGTACAGCTGTCAACATGTATATTCAGTTTGATAATAATGTTCCAGCTTAACGAGGCCTCTTGGAATTATTTATTATTAAATTTCATTACTTTCTGCAAATATTCATGCTGATTATGCCCACCCTTTCAGGCTTTCCCACACCAGACCAATCACAGTGTGATGAGTTGGTGAAATTTAAGCTAACTTGCTTTCCACAGGACCTGTCTTGTCAAATCTTTAAATATAATTTAATGAAATGTCTGTTGATGTAACCATGGTAAGTGGAAAAACTCATTTATAAAATCAACTAACCACACCTGAAGTATATTTGCATTCTTTGACATGACAAGAATTACTTTGCCTGCCTTTGTGTAGGAAGAATTGCCACGTGTGGTGTTTATGAAATACTCTGCCCATTGTGCTGTGCAATGAACAAGGCACAGCATTCCTGCAAAACACAACTCAGATATCTATGAAAGTACTCCCAAAAGTACCAAGTGATACAGAAATACTGTACATTATCATTTTTATGGATAATGATAGTAAATAGAGATGTTCAAATTCTTGATTTTGTAAGGTAATAAGAACACATAATACGGATATAGTACAAATGTTGTCATAGGAAGGAATCTGTAGAGTAATTTTATGCAAGAATGGAGACGACCTGAGAGTGGAATATATACACACAAATGGATATGTGTATGTACATATATGCACACCCATATACATAAATAATTTCCAACATGGATTAAGAAAGTGCTAACATTTTCCGAACTCAGACTACAGGAAAGAAAAGTGTGGAAATCAGACAAAGGGCATAGGCCCACTCAATCTTCATGGGCAAGTAATGGGTGAGAACGTTTTATTTTGAAAACAAAGACAACCAAAAGCAAGTCAGATTTGTCCATTAGGGGTGCTCCCATTCTATTTATGAGCTCTATTGGGGTTCTAACCACAGTTGTATACTTATTTGTTAATGGGATTGGGTTTCTCTTTCTCCCTTTTTCTGACTTATTTGAAGACAAGGACCTGTCTTTTTTATGTTTCATTTCCTTAGTACCTCTAATGTGTAGACCTAAAGGAGGTCAATAACTGTTAGACAGATGAGCTGGAGGCAGATGGCAGATTCATCTATTCAGTCATGACCAAAAACTAGCTTTGGAAATCTTATATACAAACTGATTTAACATTACGTTCACACTACACACACACAAAGAATACTGCTACAGATGAAGAGAAAAATATACCAAAAATTATTTCTAAAATACTGAACAAGGATTATTTTACATTCTTTCTGCTATGGTTTAGTTGGAACTGTATCTATTATTCACATCTGCATATATTTGAATGGCTGTCTTACTAGGTAGCATGGAGAAGATAGAAATATATGAAACACATTTTCTGCAGAAGAGGACCTGATAGTCTGTTTCAAACACATGCTAATTTAACAAAATCCACTTCAACATATCCTCAGAAATGTAAAATTTTGAGAGAACCGTTTGCCATGTGAATCTAATTTTTTTCTCTTGGAAGGTTGCATGGAAAAAGTACATTTTTTTTTTTTTTTTTTTTTTTGCAGTTTTGGGCCAGGGCTGGGTTTGAACCCACCACCTCTGGCATATGGGGCTAGTGCCCTGTCCTTTGAGCCACAGGCACCACCCGGAAAAAGTACATTTTAAGTTATGCTTTGAAGTGCGGCAAGATTGTGAATAAGTAAAGGAGCCTTGAGTGAGAAAAAAGTTTACTCTTGGGGAGGGGCATGAGCCTCCATAAACAAAGGTTGTGATCAGCAAGAGGAGAAGCCAGACAGGTTTGAAGACAGCAGGTTCATGTTTAAAACAATTTAGAAGGTAAGATATCGCAAGATTCTGACAAGGATTGAAATGATAATCAATGAATGGGCTTAAAAGTTGCTTTTACAGTAGTGCTTATTTATCCTTTACTAAAGTTTATTGAATGATTATTATTTTCACAAAGAGAAAGGAGAAAGGAAAAGACTTAAAAACATTCTGTATTGAACTGTTTTGTCCATGTCCTAGGCATTGTCTTCTGCACATATTATCTCAGTCCTTATGACAATTCCTTTTGTAAAAAGAAACCATAGTGCAGAGAAGTTTCTTATCCCAAAGTCACAGAGCTGGTAGTGGGCTTGAACTCCACATCTTTTCAGTCTCCCCTTAGCCCAATCGTAACATTCCACATGGGTTCCCTACAGCTGAAACATCCAGTGCGGGGGTCCCTTATACACAGACCTTACATTTAAATATGACAGTCAGATATGTAGATATCAATACATATTACCATTACAGAACAATTGAGAAACCGTGCATGTAAGCACCTGCCGAATGAAGTGGCTTTCTTAAAATCTTGGAAACAAACACACCCTAAAATATGAAAGAATAGAAAACAGGGTATGCCCCAATGTATTTATTCTGCAAATCCAGAACCATAGTTTCTTAATCATTTAATCTATATTACATTATTTCACAATTGCCATTTCATTCATCCACAATGTTTAACCACCAATATGATTGTGTCAGGCTGTGTTTGGGTTGATGTTGGAGCACATGGTTAACGATAAGCCAGCAGAACTACAATGAAGAGAGAGATCTTCCAAAAAATTTCTCCAGTAGAAATAGGGTTGAGAATCAGCCCCCAACAGGTGGCGTCTAGGGTCCATCTTAGAGTCAAGTCTAGACTCTTGAAATGGCCTTGAGGCTATTATTTATATTCATCATGGGTTTTTTTCATCTCTAAATTAAGACCGAAATCATCCTTTTCAGTTTCCTGTTTTCTGTAACAATACTTCGACATTTAACCCATAAACAATAACATACTCCATGACTGACTCCACAGTCTCCAAAGTGTAAGTAAATAGACTAAGTGTGAAAGAGGCTTGGCAGTCACTTCCTGTCCAGGAGTGCTGGCACATTGATTGAGGTGAGCATTGCCAGCCCTTGGTCAATGTACTGCTCATAGAGTATATTGGGTGCAATGCCTAGGCCTTAGAAAGTATGGCAACAGCATTATCTTCTGAGAAGAGCTTTTTAAAAACATATCTTAGGAGTTGGAGTGAGATACCCCATGATTGGAAGCACTTATTTTTCTGCTTTCGGTGACATCAGAAAAGCACACACAGCTTCTCTTGTAGGGTTTTTTCTTCAACAGTTAAATGAAGTAAACTGTGCAAAGAGCCTGTGATTGAGCCTGACATTTAGTAGAGCCCCCAAATAATAGTCATTTCTGTTTGATTTGCCCTATATCACAGTGAAAAAAACAGAAGCATAAAGAGTTTAAGTCTTTTCTGCTATCACACAATGTAAAGAGCTGCACTCTAGACTCATGTTCATAGCCCAGAAGAATCCATGATCTTGAAAAACATATATTGTAAAACTTAGCATTTGGGGATCAGAGTTGTTTAAAGCAATTTCATAATTTTAGGATTAATTAAATATAGCTGTATTATAAGCCATGGGATCTCAACAGCAGAGATCTGGTTAGATCTGGACATCTATGCTTCACTGCATACACTTCACAAAAACCCTTCAAATTGCAAAACTCACTGATGTAATTAAAAATTTTAATTGGAGAAAAAAGTCTCTTGTACCGCTCTGTGATCCAACATATAATTTCCAAAACAGTTGGAGAATTCTGTAGCATGGTATTTGCTAAGAAGGGAACCATATTTTTAAAACACAGCAGCTGGAACTATCTCATAGGGTAAATGTTTCCCAACCTAATGAGAATCTTAGTTCTTGGCGTTTAACCTGATTCCCTTTAATGTCTCATTTCTTTCTTAAATGTTTTTAAGTGTGTTTTTTATTCATTATACGAATCATTAGTATTAAAAGGCAATATAATAGTTTCAAAAAGTAGCTTCACAGACTATCTGCATATTTAATCAAGTGCCTCTAAATTTTTAATCATTTGAGTCCAGGTTCTTGTCTTGAAGCTTAACTTGATAACAAACCTACCAACTGGTAGAACTAATTGGTACAGAGTCAGTCAATAATTTATAAGGAGAGGGAAAAAATGGATGTTACGAAGGTATAAGACTACCAGCCGGTTATTCCTGAGAGGTAACAGCATAAACAATGCGTGGGTCACAAATCCATGGCGCGCTGGTGACATCCACTGGCCATGCCTTGGCATGGTTCTGAGTCTAGATTTTCAGTGCAAGACTCGTAGGAAAAACAATCAGTAGGTTTTATGTGTTTATGTCTTCTCTTAATGTTAAATTTGATTGAATTAACCTATACACCTACTACATTTGCTGCATCATGTGTCCAACATTGAAATTAAGTAATATATAAGAAAAATTCTGTGTATTCAGTATTAGAATTACCCCAATAAGACTCCTCACCATTCTGAGTTTTAGAAAAAACAAAATGAAGTATAATGAAGAATGAAGAAAGCACCTTCCTTGGCTTTATGATCAGCAAAAATTAATTTTTGTTTTATGCTAATTAGAATCTGCTGAATTGCCCTGGTACTATAATTTCGGGAAAAAATGAAGCATTTAGAAGAGACTAGCACTAGACAGGAATAGGTGCACTAGGATAGTAGTTCTCAAAGTTTCGTACTTAGCATTTTTATCTGGAAGGCTTACTACTAGGCCAGTGCAGATTTCTAGGCCCCTTTGCAGACAGCAACGCCAGAATCTTTGAGAGAAGCTTTGGATGCATCTGGCTCACAAACTGCATTTTGAGGAATATGCACTAAGATGGAATCTTTTGCCTCTTACCCACTGTTGGAATTTCATACCAAATACAGAAGAGATCTGTTCTGGACTCCTCACTGAAGGGAACATGGGGAAGAGGTTCAACTTTATTAGTGGAATAGATTCTTCAGAAATAATGTCTTTTGTACTATGCCACTTTCCATGATGCCATTATCAAATCAATCAATTCTCATTTACAAAAAGAAAAAACATTTCCCCAAATCTTCCAGGCAGTGCATGCAATACGAGAAAAATTTATGATCGTTTATAAATAAAAGTCAGATGCCCAGAACAAAAGCGATATTAATCGGATGAAGAATAACTAATGGTAAATGTTCAAAGACAATGCATAGTTCATTCTCACTACACATACTGATGCATTAGCAGTACTGTGTTATTTGCAGCTGGTGAAAACGTAGGGTTTTTGTTTTTGTAATGCTAATGTTTCTGAAATGGAGATGTTCTACATAGGCAATTTTTTAAGTTTGAATAAACATATCCTACAAGTTTTGAGGAAATCCTGGTTATTCAGAGAGAACGCAGTGGTGCATTCAGGAGTCTTGCTAATAGTTAAACAATTGTCATTGTTGTAATTATCATTATCATCATCATCCTATCTAAATCTCACACCTAAGCCTGCCATCAAGGAGAAGCCTCATGGGTGATCTGAGTTACTACACAAGGAATTTAGGTATTTACTTGGAAGCTACAATAACTGAAAGTTAACAATTGTGTCATGAGACATAGGACAATTTTGAAAAGCACCAAGAAGGCAAGAGACATAAGAGTGAGAACACACAAAGGCTAAGAGAAATCAAGGAAATGGTGTTAACAGGGATGGGGTTATAGAATGGTAAAAGCAGGAGAGACCATCTCCAGAAATCGCAGTGGGGGGGACTATTATTTTCAATTTCCTGGAGTGACTAAGAGTTAACCAGGTAAATTATAATTCCAGGTAAGTTATTTCCTTTTACTGCAGTGAAGTTTTACAATATTTCAGTGTCTTGCAACAAGAAAGTAATGTCCTTTCAGAAAATATGCTCAAACAACCTTCAGACTCCAAGGACCAGTGTTGGATTCATGTACGTCTAGAATAATACCATTGGAAGAAGACTGGGGAGTTTGATGCTGAAGCTACTTTGTGATCTTTACCAGTCCTTCAGGATGAAAAGCTGGGAGCCAGCCTAGTCTCAGAAGATAAAAACAGGTCTCTTTTATTGAAAATTCTCTAGTTCCTTTGAGTTACAAAGATCACAGCCTAGGCTGAGAGCCTAAATTTAGACTTCTCGTTTTTCTTTAAGGAATAGGCAGACATCTGCCAAGAAGTGCGTTCATTGTCCATTGAGAATTAATGGGAAATAATGAATCCACAGGTTTTGACAGAAGAAACATGCTCAGATTGAAATGCTAGATTGGATAGACATGACACCCAATCATCCAAATGTGTCTGTCACTAGAAAAGAATGCCAGTTCACATTAAGAAATGAAGTAAAGTTTAGGAAAGTACTGAGTATAAAATGACTTTTCTGTATAAAATAATTTTTCGGTCTTTTTTTCTCCAGATGTCTTTTTGGTCTAACATGGAGATTTTTTTTTTTCCGGTTATAAAAGTATATCTGTTCAGACAGTGCCTGTGGCTCCAAGGAGTAGGGCACCAGCCCCATATGCCAGAGGTGGTGGGTTCAAACCCAACCCCGGCCAAAAACTGCAAAAAAAGTATATCATAATTAGCGACATAGAGAAAAGATAAAGTATAGGCTCATCGCAACACCCCACTAGGATTATAATAGAGGGAGAGCAGAGTCAACAACTTCTGTCATTTTGCGTGCTAGCACATGAACACACATACAGATACTTGTTCTCAAAAATTATAGAATTTTTCCTTATCAGTGTATACAGATATATGGTCATCCGTTATGATTATCACCAGTCTTTCCTGTTGATGGGTATCAGTTTTTTTTCTAATTTTGCACTATTGTAAGTGATGCTGCTGGAAATGTCTGTCTTTGTCCATTTCTAACCTATTATCCACAAAGCTTCAGGGTGATCTTGTCCAAATATAAATCCTAGTTTACCTTTTTTTGTTTGTTTGTGTAAAAGCAATCCGTGACTTTTCATTACCCTTGGAATAAAATCCAAACTCCTTTCCATGTCCTAACGAGGGCCTGAACGGTTTACGTGTCACCCGTATCTTCACTATAGCCTACACCCTCCCTCTGGTACTCACCAGGCCCAACCATCCCGCTCTTCCCTGTGCTCCTCAATACATCCTGTTACTTTTTGCCTTGTGGCTTTTGCATCTCCTCTTTCCACTGCTTAGACAGCTCTTTACCCCCACGGCTCAGACATGGCTAGATCCTTTTAATTATGAGTCCCCTTAAATGGAACTTCCCTAGAGAGGTCTTCTCTGAACGTGATGTCTACTATACGTTACTTATTCTCTTAATTTTGAAAGTACTTCCTTACAAGTAATTCTTAACTATGTTTTCAATTTGTTGTCCTTGTTATGGTCTATATGTTTTACTAGAATATAAGCCCTATAAGATAAATGATTATGTCTTATATGTACATTAATTTTTTCACAGTCAAAAACTTAGTAGGCACCAACAAAATATCTGCTGTATGAACGAATAAGGGAACAAAGGAATAAATAAATAAACAAATAATTTTTTTTTTGAGAGCCTCATTCTGTTGCTCAGGCTAGCATGCCCTGGCATGAGCCCAGTCCATAGCAACCTCAAACTCCTGGGTTCAAGCAATCCTCCTGCCTCAGCCTCCAGAGTAGCTGGGACTATAGTCCCCTGTCACAGTGCCCAGCTAATTTTTCTATTGTTAGTAGGGACAGGATTTCACTCTTGCTCAGGCTAATCTTGAACTCCTAAGCTTAAGCAATCCTCCCTTCTCATCCTCCTAGAGTATTAGGATGACAGGTACAAGCCGCTGTGTCCAGACCAGGAACACATCTTCATGTACTCTATGACTACTTTTTTCTTAGAATACATTTCTAGAAATATAAATTTAGATTTCTGGCTAGTGGAAAATTTGCATTACCTATTTTATGTAAATATTCCCTTGCTATCCTCTCCAAAGTTATTATACTTGAAATTCTTGACAATATTTGATACCCACCAATTGTAAAAGAGCTGATCAAAAGTTAAATTTTACTTGCTGAATACTAATGAGGCTGAATATCTGTTTATATATTTACTAGTTACAACTATTTATTTATTTATTTTTTTGAGACAGAGTCTCAAGCTATCACCCTGGGTAGAGTGCCATGGCATCACAGCTCATAGCAACCTCCAACTCCTGGGCTCAAGCGAGTCTCCTGCCTCCGCCTCCCAAGTAGCTGGGACCACAGGCGCCCACCACAACGCCCAGCCATTTTTTGATTGCAGCCATCATTGTTGTTTGG
>CAUYQV010000554.1:0-13556 GCA_963574575.1 Galagoides demidoff
GAACATCAACTATAGGCAAAACATTGACATAATCATTGAAGATAACATTGGGACAAATATATCAATTTTATGAGGAAACAAAAGCATTATCTACAAATCAATTATGAGATAAGTGTACTCATTACCACCACTCCTAGTAAACTTGAAGATCCTAGCTAGTACAATTATGATAACTTAAAAATCCCAATAGTTTGTAAAAAAAATACAAATTTCATTACTTAAGAGTTACCAAGTTACTTGCAAGATACCAAAAACAATAGAAAAATCCAGCAATATAGCTAACTTCAAAATAACTATACAAAATTGATTATATTCCTATATAAAGAAAATTGCAAAATAGTATTAGAAAAAGAAAGATAGAATTGTATCAGCAATCAAAATAGAAAGTACCTATCAATATAGCTTTAACAAGAGCTGTGCAATTTTTTTTGGAATACATAATCATTTACTACTTGTTTGTTACAGAATACACAAGACAAAATACAAATAGCAAACAAATTTAAATGGGTTAGTTTTCTAACATTCATATTTTGGACATACTTGAAATTTAGCCTAAGTGTATTTTTTTTGAAACAAAGTCTCACTATTTCACCCTTGGTAGAATGCCTTGGCATCACAGCTCACAGCAACCTCAAACTCTTGGACCTCAGCAATTCTCTTGCCTCAGCCTTCCCAGTAACTGGGACTACAGGAACCTGCCAGAATACTTGACTATTCTTTGTTGAAGTTGTCATTGCTGTTTAGCTGGCCTGGGCCAGGTTCAAACTCACCAGCCTTGGTGTATGTGGCTAGCACCATAACTACTACGCTACAGGTGCTGAACCATAAGTGTAATTTGTTGACAGTCTAGCCAATAATCTTCTTTAATGCCATGTTTAGCTTTCAAAAGAAATCATTGCTTTCTCTTAAACCCCCTTTTTATAATTTAACTGTTCATTGGGCTTTCTGATATAAGAAAAACAGATCACTGGCCAGTCATTATCACTAAAGGGAAAAGGATTCCATAAGAATGAACTAGCATGAAGACATAAAGCATGAACATTATAGTAAAGACTAAATTAGTACTGAAACACCTTTTGGATATCTCCTGCTATTTCTCAGTGTGTGATCAAGTCTGTTAGGGATGCAGGTTGCCTAATGTTTTGAAAGTTTGTATTTCTCTTTTTTCACTATGTGCTCTTGAAAAGATCTTTACACATTTCTGATCATTAGATCACTCTTCCCTCTAGTTATATGGAGAAATATGCTTTCAGTTCTTCCGCAAACATTGAGTCTCACCAATGTGAATTTTGGCAGGCATCCACTAACAGCCAGCATGTGCTATTGAGCCTAAAAAGGGGAAACAAAATGTGCCCGGGTGGGGGAATTCTTTCTGGTTACATCTGATTTTACCTAAAAACTAAAATCACCTATCCAAAGACTCATGTGGAATTTGAAACCATAGAAATGAATAAGCTCATTTAGAGAAAGAATATTTATTAAAACAAGCAAGCAACACCCAAGTGAACCTTTTCAATCTGCTTGCCTCTCTGCTAACCTCCCAATATGACACAAACCTTTTAATGAGAAATAAGCATTTCTTGATTTTTCACTAATGAAATATCTAAGATGGAATAAAACTGATTATCAGGCTTGGTGCTTGTGGCTCAAGCGGCTAAGACACCAGCCACACACACCTGAGCTGGCAGGTTGGAATCCAGCCCGGGCCCTCCAAAAGACAGTGACAGCTGCAACCAAAAAAGAGCCTGGCATTGTGGCAGATGCCTGTAGTCCCAGCTACTTGGGAGACAGAGGAAGGAGAATCACTTGAGCCCAGGAGTTGGAGATTGCTGTAAGCTGTGATGCCACAGCACTCTACCCGGGGTGACAGTTTGAGGCTCTGTCTCAAGAAAAAAAAAAAAAAAAAAGACCTGATTATCATTGTTACTCTAACGACATAAGATAGTGAATGTTTCTTTGTCAGTGCTATTTGTAGTTCATCCATGAATAATAAACTTTCCTAGATAGACTCCTCAGGGTTTAAGAATTCTGAGCAATTATCAGTTGACTCTATCTCATTCCAGTACTCTTTTTCTCATCAAAACCTCTTTAACTGAGAATTTCATACAAACAACAAGAGCTTTCTGTGGTAACAGCAGAAAACACACTATTGAATAAGGTATAAATGATTTATGAGTCATTAATAAATTTTATTATTAACTTAGGTGGAATCAAAGTAAGATATAGCTTCAGTGTTAATGAAATTTCACATCAGTTTCTTCTCACTGTGGAATTTAATATTTTGGTATGACTGAAGGAACAGTTTCTGTCCACCACTGCTGAACCTCTTCTACTTCCTTTGTCTGTTTTGTGTCATTTGTCGGCTAAATTCTGTATTTGAATACTGATTCATATCTTAGAGATATCCATGCCAATCCATGTCAGACAAATCAGTCTCTTTGTCTGAAATTGTGTAAAATGTTAACATTAAAATATGAAGTCATTATCAGTTGTCTTTGCATAATTATAGTCATTATATTATGGCACAAATCCTTACAAACATCTGAACTTAAGAAATTCATTTTCTTTGCATAGAGTTTATCTCAGTTCAATTTACATTCACCAAAATGTGGAAACCACCTAAGTCCCAGGAGGAATGGACTAACAAACTGTGATATGTGTACCATGTAATACTATCCAGCCATAAAAACATGATGACTTTACATCTTTTGTATTAACCTGGATGGAGTTGAAACACATTCTTTTTAGTAAAGAATCATGATAATGGAAACAAATACCCAATGCACATAATATTAATACAAATATGAATACTAATATGAAGCCAACAGATAATTTAATATATGCCCACATAAGTGAAAATCTCAATTAAATTCAAGCTGAGGGGGAAGAGGGGTGAAGGGGAGAGGATTGGTATTCTCCCACTTAATGGGCACAATGTAAAGGTATATACCACACCTTTTTGGCTGTGGGACACAACTACAAGAGAGATTCTACCTAACAAACACAAATATTGTAACCCAGTTGTTTGTACCCTCACATTAACTTGAAATAAAAACAAAAAAGAAATTCATTTTCTTGGTTGTGGCAGAGGCAAGATGGCAGACTGCAGCCAGCTTTTTACAGAGGCTCCCGTCCTGAAGGAGACTTAAAGGACAGAAGTTTAGCAAGGGAGCTGATAGTTTGGAGGGATCCAAGAGAGAAGATTGAAGAACACACGTCAACCTTGCTGAACTGAGCTGCAACCCCCAAAAGACAATCAAAAGGTACAAAATATACCACCAAGCAGATGGGAGTCCCCTCCCCCACAAGAAGCGTTCGTAGTTTACTCCATACGAACAAGCTAGCAGAGTTCAAACATCCTCCCACTCTATCCCACGGGAGAGAACTCCCTAAAAACTGGACCTCCTATCCCTACTGGCATGCCATTGCACCCTCTTGCCAGACATAAAACTGTAAAACTGTATAAAACTGTATTCCCTACCTGCAACTCTGAACTCCGAGGATTCCCCCCAACTCTCACCCCGAGTTCTGGAGTTTTGTCACCTGTGAGGTCCAGAATCTTGAGCATTAACTTGAGAGGAGTGGAGGGGGGGAAAAGCTGGTGCTATTCTGTGCTGAATCTGTGACATGTGAAGAGGAGAAGAGCGTTAGCTCAGAGGAAGTCATAGAGGAACTACCTGACACCATTCCAGATAAGCATGCCCTGTCTCTCTGGGCAACCAGAGGTTACATACAGCAGCCACTGGGTGAATGGACTTGGGAAGTTGTGATTAAAGAGATCATTAGCACCTAGCCCTCAGGGGAATATAGCTGAGACAAAAGCAGTAGGCGGGCAGAGGCTGGAATTTACACCTGAGTGTAAACCATAATTGCTTGCTGCCAGGGTTGAGTTTCTTATCAGCTCTAGCACCCTCTGACTTTCAGAGGAATTTAGCTGGGACAGAAGGTGTGGGGCTGGCACTGAGTGAACTTCCCCAGCCTAAATTCTTCCCCCAGACAAACTCAGCTCTAGAAGCCTCTGACTTGCTCAGGAATTTAGCTGGAATAGAAGGCATGGGGCTGGAACTGAGTGAACTTCCCCAGCCAAAATTTTTCCCTTGCCAGACTCAAATCACCTGGTGAATCTAGCAGTCATAAACCTCTGGAGTAGTTCCTAGCTGGAGTGAACTGGGTTACAGCCTTGTGTGATCACCAGTGACTGGGTGCAATGTGGGGAAGGAGATATCAACCTTCCCAGACTAATTCATTTGCTGGGTGGTTCCTTTTACCCTCATGGAGGACTGGAGCAAGTTATATCTGAGCTGCCAGCAGATGCCTCTTATCTAGGTGCTAGAGACATTTGAACTCTCCTACCTAAGACTGGTAGTGACTGGGATAACTGATTTGGACCCCTTGAACCGGGCAAAAAAAAACAAGGACTATCCAAAGTGGCCCCCTGGGTGTATGCTTGAGGGAAAGTTTGATTTTCCTTGCCCAACTGTTGTTTGTGGGGTTGGGTTGACTTAATGGCTTGCATTTCTCCATAGCTGAGACTTCAACCAGGAGTAACTGATTCACTAGGGTAGGACAGTGACCAGCTGAAAATAAGACAGAGCCACATAGCCCCACCACACCAAGCAGGTCCCCAGTCTCTCAGGTTGTAACACCGTATGGGTCCTTGACAAACCTCAAGGGGAGAGTCAAGTGGGGTGAAATAATTATGGAGCAGAATCAGCAGAAAAGCTCTGGTAATATAAATAACCAGAGTAGGTCAATTCTCCCCAATAAAGGATGTGGCAGATGAAACTGAAGATCCTCTGTATAAATAGATGGCTGAGATGTCAAGAAATCGAATTCAGAATTTGGATTGCAAATAAGATTAATAGAATAGAGGCAAAGATAGAATTAGAAATTCAAGGAGCATTCCAAAAGTTTACTCAAGAATTCAACAAATTCAAAGACAAAACCATCAAAGATTTTGAAACATTGAGGCAAGAGATTGTAGCCCCCAAAGATCTGAAAAATATGGTAGAATCTCTTGGTAATAGAATGCAGCAGGCAGAAGAAAAGATCTCATATGTAGAAAACAAAGTTTCTGAATGTGCCCAAGCATCCGAGGAGGAATAGAAATGGAAAGTAAAAATGGATCATTCTCTCAGAGAGTGCTAGAATAATTTGAAGAAAACCAATATTCACCTTATAAGAATCCCTAAGGGAGACAAAGTTGCTTCACAAAACACAGAGGCTCTTCTTCATGAAAATATGAAAGAGAACTTCCAGATATGCCACAATATCCTAAAATTCAGATAGCAGACCACTTCAGAACCCTAGCACAACTCGATCAAAATAAGACATCCCACAGACACATCATAATTAACTTCACTAAAGTTAATATGAAAGAGAAAATCCTGAAAGCAGCTAGGCGTAAGAAAACCATAACCTACAAGGGGAAGAATATTAGAATGACTACAGATCTCTCGACCGAAAACTTTCAGGCAAGAAGAGGGTGGTCATCGACATTTAATCTCCTGAAACAAAATAACTTTCAACTCAGGATCCTCTATCCAGCTAAATTGAGTTTCATTTATAATGGAGAAACTAAATACTTTAATGACGTTCATATGTTGAAAAAAATTGCCATAACTAAACAAGCTCTCCAGGATATTCTTAGATCTGTCTTCCATAATGACCAATGCAATCCTCCACCACAAAAGTGAACTAACTCAGAAACTATTGATTAAATTTGGACTTCCACAGTGGCAAAAGGATTAAAAATGTCCACTGGACTTTCCAAAAACTTGATAGCCCAAATTTTACCAGGCTTATTAATAATTTCAATCAAAATGAATGGCTTAAATTGTCTTCTAAAGAGCTACAGATTGGCTAACTGGATACAGAAACTCAAAACAGACATCTGTTGTGTACAAGAATATCATCTTACCTTGAAAGACAAATATAGACTCAGAGTGAATGGATAGTCATCTATATTCCAGGCAAACGGAAAGCAGAAAAAAACAAGTGTTCCAATTTTATTTGCAGATACAATAGGCTTTAAAACAACAAAAGTGATCAAAGATAAAGATGGCCACTTTATATATGTTAAGGGCAATACTCAATATGATGAGATATCAATTACCAATATCTATGCACCCAACCAGAATGCACCTTAATTTATAAAAGAGAGTCTAACTGCCATGAGCAATTCTCCAAGCTCCAACATAGTCAGAGATTTTAACACTCCATTGGCAGTGTTGGATAGATCCTCCAATGAGAAGCTTAGCAAAGAAATCATAGATTTAAATTTAACTATTTAACTGCTGGATTTAACAGACATCTACAGAACATTTCATCCTAACAAAATTGAATACACATTTTTCTCATCAGTACATGGAACATACTCCAAAAATCAATCACAACTTAGGTCACAAATCTAACCTCAGGAAATTTAAAAGAATAGAAATTATTCCATACATCTTCTCAGATCATCACGGAATAAAATTTGAACTCAGTAACAATAGGAATCTGCAGACTCATACAAAAACTTGGAAGATAAATAACCTTATGCTGAATGATAGATGGGTCAGAGATGAGATCAAGAAGGAAATTACCAAATTTATAGAAAAAAATGATAATAAAGACACGAGTTACCAGAACCTATGGGATACCAAAAATGCAATCCTACAAGGGAAATTTATAGCATTGCAAGCCTTCCTCAAGAGAACGGAAAGAGAGGAAGTTAACAACTTAATGAGACATCTTAAGCAACTGGAAAAGGAAGAACATTCCAATCCCAAATCCAGCAGAAGTAAATAAATAACCAGAATTACAGCAGAATTAAATGAGATTGAAAACAAAAGGATTATAGAACAGATCAATAAATCAAAAAGTTGGTTTTTTGAAAGTCAATAAAATTGATGAACCTTTGGCCAACCTAACCAGGAAAAAAAAGAGTAAAATCTCTAATCTTGGCAATCAGGAATGGTAAAGATGAAATAACAACATACCCTTTAGAATTTCAAAAAATCCTTAATGAATATTACAAGAAAGATTATTCCCAGTAATATTGAAATCTGAAGGAAATCGACCAATACTTGGAAGGACATCATCTTCCAAGACTTATCCAGAATGAAGTGGAAATGTTGAACAGGCCTATATCAAGTTTTGAAATAGCATCAACCATACAAAATCTCCCTAAAAAGAAAATCCCAGAACCAGATGGCTTCACATCAGAATTCCACCAAACCTTTAAAGAGGAACTAGTACCTACGTTACTCAACCTATTCTAAAATATAGAAAAAGATGGAATATTACCCAACACATTCTATGAAGCAATCATCACCTTGATCCCCAAACCAGGAAAAGACCCAACATAAAAGAAAATTATTGACCAATATCACTAATGAACATTGATGTAAAAAATATTCAACAAAGTCCTAACAAACAGAATCCAGCAACACATCAAACAAATTATACACCATGACCAAATGGGTTTTATCCCAGGATCTCAAGGATGGTTCAACATACACAAATATAATTCATCACATAAACAAATTAAAAAACAAAGACCATATAATTCTCTCAATTGATGCCAAAAAAGCATCCAGCATCCCTTCATGATCAGAACACTTAAGACAATTGGTATAGAGGGGACATTTCTTAAACTGATAGAGGCCATCTACAGCAAACCCACAGCAAATATTGTATTGAATGGAGTTAAGTTGAAATCATTTCCACTCAGATGAGGACCCAGGCAAAGTTGCCCATTGTCTCCATTGCTCTTTAACATTGTAATGGAAGTTTTAGCCATCACAATTAGGGAAGAAATGGTCATTAAGGGCATCCATATAGGGTTAGAAGTGATTAAACTTTCACTCTTTGCAGATGATATGATTGTATATCTGGAAGATACCAGGGATTCAACTACAACACTCTTAGAAGTGATCAAGGAATACAAGAGCATCTCAGGTTATAAAATCAACACTCATAAATCAGTAGTCTTTATTTATACCAACAACAGCCAAGCCGAGAAAACAGTCAAGGACTCTATCCTGTTCACAGTAGTGCCAAAGAAGATGAAATATTTGGGAGTTTACCTAACAAAAACATGAAATATCTCTATAACGAGAACAATGAGGCTCAACGCCTGTGGCTCAAGTGGCTAAGGCGCCAGCCACATACACCTAAGGTGGTGGGTTCGAATCCAGCCCAGACCCGCCAAACAACCATGACGGCTACAACCAAAAAAAATAGCCAGGTGTTGTGGCGGGCACCTGTGGTCCCAGCTAATTGGGAGGCAGAGGCAGGAGACTTGCCTGAGCCTAGGAGTTGGAAGTTGCTGTGAGCTGCGTTGTCACAACACTATACCCAGGGGGAAAGCTTGAGACTCTGTCTAAAAAAAAAAAAAAAAAAAAAGAGAACTATGAAACTTGAAGAAAAGAAAGAGCTGAAAATGTTAACAAATGGAAAAACATACCATGATCATGACTGGGAAGCATAAACATTGTTAAAATATCCATACTACCCAAAGCAATTTATAATTTTAATGCAATCCCCATTAAAGCTCCACTGTCATATTTTAAAGATCTAGAAAAAATAATACTTCATTATATATGGAATAAGAAAAAATCTCAAATAGCAAAGACATTACTCAGAAATAAAAACAAAGCAGGAGAACTTACGTTACCAGACCTCAGACTATACTATAAATTGATAGTGATCAAAACAGCATGGTACTGGCACAAAAACAGGGAGGTAGATGTATGGAACAGAATAGAGAGCCAGGAGATGAATCAAGCTACCTACTGTTATCTGATCTTTGACAAGCCAATTAAAAAAATTGAGTGGGGAAAAGATTTCCTATTTAACAAATGGTGCTGAGTGAACTTTCTAGTGACCTGTAGAATACTGAAACTGGACCTACACCTTTCACCATTAACTAAGATAGACTCTAACTGGGTTAGAGATTTGAACTTAAGACATGAAACTATAAAAATACTAGAAGAACATGTTAGGGAAAACACTTGAAGAAATTGGCCTGGGTGAAAATTTTATGAGGAGGACCCCGTGGGCAATTTAAGCAATGTCAAAAATATACTTTTGGGACCTGATCAAACTAAAAAGCTTCTGCACAGCCAAGCACACAGTAAATGAAGTGGGTAGACAGCCCCAGAGTGGGAAAAGATATTTGCTGGTTATGTCACAGACAAAGGTTTAATAACCAGAATCCATAGAGAGCTCAAACATATTAGCAGGAAATAAACAAGTGATCCCATCTCAGGGTAGATAAGGAACTTGAATAGAAATTTCTCTAAAGAAGATAGGTGCATGGCCTATGGATATATGAAAAAATGTTTACCATCCTTAATCATCAGAAAATGCAAATCAAAATGACTTTGAGATATCACCTAACTCTAGTAAGATTAGCCCATATCACAAAATCCCAAAACCAGATGTTTGCATGGACGTGGAGAAAAGGGAAAACTTCTTCACTGCTGGTGGAAATGCAAATTAATTCATTCCTTTTGGAGACGTATCTGGAGAGCACTTAGAGAACTAAAAATAGACCTGCTACTTGATCCTGCAATTCCTTTCTTCAGTATATATCCAGAAGATCAAAAATCACGTTACAACAAAGATATTTGTATCAGAATGTTTATTGCAGTCCAATTCATAATTGCTAGGTCATGAAAGAAGTCCAAGTGCCCATCAACCCACGAATGGATTAATAAATTGTGGTATATGTACACCATGGAGTACTATGCAGCCCTAAAGAATGATGGAGACTTTACCTCCTTCATGTTTACATGGATGGAACTGGAACATGTTCTTCTTAGCAAAGTATCACAAGAATGGAAGAAAAGGTATCCAATGTACACAGCCCTATTTTGAAACTAATTTATAGCTTTCATAGGAATGTTATAATCTAATTATAGCCTTAGAACATATGAGGGGAGGTGGGTGGACGTGTGGAGGGAGCATGATTGGAGGGGTCACCTCCATGGTTTATCCTACAAGGGTACAAGTGAATTTTTCTAAAAGCAGGGTATTAATGTCTTAACTCAATAACTAAGGAAACGACATGAAGGCTACATTAACCAGTTTGATGAGAGTATTTCAAAATGTATATGAAAATACCACACTCTACCCTGTGATTGCATTAATGTACACAGCTATGATTTAATAAAAAAAAAATTTCAAAGTAAGAAAGAAATTCATTTTCTCAAAGCATCCTCTTCAAAACTTTCTGCGATAGATGTTTGTTCGTAGAGCACAGGAAAGCAGTATATTGCAGAAGGTAGGTAGATGGTGGTTGCAGTTAAACAGAGTACATGAAAACTAATTAGCACCATCTCTATCACATAGTGAATTCTCTAAAATTATGAACAGTTATTGATACTAATTATTCCAGTAAAAAATACCAACTTCACTTGGTGTATGATTTAAAGTGAGTTTCCTAATCTTTCCTGGCCCTGAACTCTCACAGCGAAATCTATTTAATGTAGTATACAAATGGGACAAGTTGGTATAAAGATTAAATGAAATGACTTATATCATATAGTATAGTATTTGAACATTCTGTGCAATGTAACTAAACAGACATTTAGATATTGTTGTATCATGCAGTCATTTAATGTGTGATCTAAATGAGCTTGGCATGAAAGATCTAAATGCTTACTGGACTATAAGATTAAAGAGAGTTTCTAAGACAACAGGTCTGTTGCTAGGCAGAGTAGATTTCAGTTTGTAGGCAAACTACTACTTTTGATGCTTTTTCAGTCTTTACTAAGAAGTAAATCATAATGAAAGCCTTGCCAAGATCTTGAATGTTGATTTGCATTAGTGTTTTCTGTTGTGTGTGCTCTAGAATTAGCTCAGAGGAAAAGGATGAAATTGGAAGGCATACAAATTTTTTGACTTTTAGATGATCCTCACAAAAATTTCAAAGTCTAGGAGAGGAGAAAATGGTGCAGGCTGTTCTCTGACCTGGTAATTAATGGCCAGTAACTGCACGTTTTCTTCTTACTTTAATAATCATTAGATATTTCAATGTCAACTGTGTAATAAATATTACACCACATAAGACTGGAGAAGTAAAAGTCCTTGACCTTAAAGAATTTAGAAGTGACTGGGATCATTGGATGCATACAATTGAAATAATAGTAAACAATATAATGTAACACGCAATTGAGCGTTATATTTGGTAGTACAGAATATGTGTAAGGGTTGAGAGAGGCCATCCTTAGCTTCATGAGCAATGGAGCAGAAAGTGAAAATTTAGTTATGCTGGAAGTGGGACCTGAGTTCATTGATATAATTTTAATAAGCAGAAGCAAAGGGAAATGTTTATTAATTTTATGTATATATTTAATAAGCACTTACATAGGACTGGAATATGCCAGGCATTGTTCTAAGCAACTCGTTTAATCCTCATAACAAGTTTATCATCCCCATTGTAAAGTTGAAGAAACTAAACCACAAAGTACTGGGTGGTTGGTTCAATGTGCACAGAGATTTCCCTTAATAAAATGAATGTAAGCTTGACTAGATGAACTACACATATGCTAATAAGAAATAAGTTTGCATGTAGTACACAAATATACTATCAAGGGCTTTAAAAGTCAAGCAGAGAGATTTGGATTCAACATTTGGATCACTGAACATTTTTGAGCAGCAGAATAATATGATAAACAATGGTATTTTAAAAGGTATGTTTAGCAGCAATGTGTAAGATGAATAGTACACTGTTTAATGGTACAAGTTGTTATGGTGTGGAAAGCTCAGTCACAGAAGGAAGCTGAAAGCTTCTTTCATAATCTAGGTATAATATAAGATCTTGGATTACCATGTTGATGAAAATAAATAAACCGATGTCAGTAAAAAATAAAGGAAAAATTTAACAGAAATTATTAAATAATCTTAGCATGGAAGATGAAAAAAAAAGGAGGATCAGATCATGGGTCTGAGTATCAGTAACTAAGAGGATGTTAGTTGTACCTCTGACAGATAAGGATGGTCAGAAAGGCACTCTATTAATTATTCTAGTAAATGGTCTGCTGGTGACTTGGAGCCATGTACTTTTTTTTTTTTTTCCCATTTGTCTACCTCTCCTGCTTTGCCTCCTTAGTTGGCTTGTGGAGCTGTAGCTTTCCCAGTCTTATTGCACTGGGGACTTGAGCCCAGAGATGGAAGGAAAATTCTGTACTACAGATCCAGGAATTCTCAAAGCTGAAAATTTGGCTTAAAGACTACATACCATGATTGTATACTGTACCATACAGCTGTGACACTTTGAGTACATTCCTGCAGGACAGTATTAGGCTCAAATTGCAAATTAAAACTGTGCACTCAGCCAAAGTATATTTACCTTCCATATTTTTTATTGAATTTTTGCAGCATTTCACTGTTTTATTCAGTCTGTTCATTGGCTCATGTTCTCTTTTTATATTCATTTTGTCTCAAAAGGTGACTTAAGTATTTATCCATTAGAAAAAAAAGAGGCTTTAAAAAATACCATCACCAATATGGTTTCATTTTCAGTCATATAATGAGTGAGGTTAGTTCATTTATAAAATAGCCTGATAAAATGTGTTTCACACCTAATATACAATGAAGAATGAATGATTCTGGAACAAAAAGGCTTTAAATGCTGTATTTCCATTCGACAGACCATTTAGTAAAAATATTTTTCCCATAAGTAAGCTTTTCCTCTGCTATTCTCTACCTTTATGCTTATTGTCTGCCTTGTCTATAATGCTCAATAAACAGTGTTCAGAAATTATATGGGCTATTGGTTTGCATTCTATGTAAGAGAGATGATTTTTTCATCACCTGCTGATTGCAAAAGAACACTAAATTAATTAATAGTAACAAATAAATAAATGTTATGGGAGCCAATATATTGCTTGATATATCTAGGTTACTCACATGAATATAATAATAAACACTCCTATTAGTCCTCTCCTAAGTTTGGCTTCAGATTGGGAAATATTTGGTGAAAATTTGTGATAGTTATTTCAATTATTTTTTCAAAAAAAATACTTCAAGAGACACAAGTAAGATGAAAGGCCTGTATTTAATAGTCTCCCTGCCTACATTACCAAGACAGGTGTACTTCAAATCACAATAACATCTTACTATTTTGCTTTCATTTTAGGCTGGATAATGAGATAAGATTAGTTACTTCACTTTGATGTTTTCATTTTTGGTTTCAAGGTACACTTGGTATGATGCCTTTAAGTTTTGGTGTCTCCACAGTGATCCACACTGACTTGTGATTTAGGGATAAAATATCATGAAAATCATTTTATTCCTTTATAAAACCATTCTGTATTTGCCTGTAGTCCAGAGTTTCCATTCAAGGTAATGGATATATGTACCTAAGACATAAAAATAATGCATTGTAGTAGAATTGTTAAATCTATTCTCTTTTTTTTTGTATTTTTTTTCTTTTTTTTTATTAATTGATTTCTGTATACATTGATGCAAACATGGGGTACATTGTGCTGTTTCATATACAATTTGAAACACCTTCATCAAGCTGGTTAACATAACTTTCATGTCATTTGGTTGATCATTGT
>CAUYQV010000555.1:0-11540 GCA_963574575.1 Galagoides demidoff
TAAACCCAGCAGAAGAAAAGAAATATCCAAAATTAAATCAGAGATCAATGAAATGGAAAACAAAAGAATCATTCAGAAAATTAATAAAACAAGAAGTTGGTTTTTTGAAAAAATAAATAAAATAAACCTTTAGCCACACTAACTAGAAATAGAAAATTAAAATCTCTAGTAACCTCAATCAGAAATGATAAAGGGGAAATAGCAACTGATGACACAAGATACAGAAAATCATCTCTGAATACTATCAGAACCTCTATGCCCAAAAATTTGAAAATGTGAAGAAGGAAATGGATCAATGTTTGGAATGATACCCTCTCCCTAGACTTAGCCAGAAATAAACAGATTTCCTGAACAGACCAATTTCATGCACTGAGATCAAAGAAACAATAAAACATTTCCCAGCCAAAAAATGCCCAGGTCTGGATAGATTCACAATAGAATTATATCAAACCTTCAAAGAAGAGCTTATTCCCATACTGCAGAAATTATTCCAAACATCACCCTGATACCAAAACCAGGAAAAGACCCAACTAAAAACAAGAACTTCAGACCAATTTCACTAATGAATACAGATGCAAAAATACTCAACAAAAATCCTAGTCAATAGATTACAGCTTATCATCAAAAAAGTCATACATCATGATCAAGTGGGTTTCATCCCAGGGATACAAGTCCATAAATGTTATTTGCCATATCAACAGAAACAAAAACAAAGACTATATGATCCTCTCAATAGATGCAGAAAAAGCATTCAATAAATCCAGTATCCTTTTCTAATTAGAACACTGAACAGCATAGGCATAGGTGGCACATTTCTTAAACTGATTGAAGCTATCTATGACAAACCCACAGCTAACATTTTATTGAATGGAGTAAAACCGAAAGCTTTCCCACTTAGAACTGGAACCAGACAAGGTTGTCCTCTGTCACCATTACTATTCAACATAGTGCTGAAAGCTCTAGCCAATACTATTAGGCAAGACAAGGAAATAAAAGGCATCTAAATGGGAGTAGAGGAGGTCAAACTCTCCCCCTTTGCTTACGATATGATCTTATACTTAGCGAACCCCAGAGACTCAACTGCAAGACTCCTGGAAGTAATCAAAAAAATACAGTAATGTCTCAGGATATAAAATCAATATCCACAAGTCAGTAGCCTTTGTATATGCCAATAACAGTCAAGATGAGAGACTAATTAAGGACACAATTCCCTTCACCATAGCTTCAGTGAAAATGAAATACCTAGGAATATACCTAACAAAAGAGGTGAAGGACCTCTGTAAAGAAAATTATGAAACACTAAGAAAGGAAATAGCAGAAGACATTAAGAAATGGAAGAACATACCATGTTTATGGCTGGGAAGAATCAACATTGTTAATATGTCTATACTTCCCAAAGCAATCTACAGATTCAATGCCATCCGTATTAAAATATCAACATTGTATTTTCAAGACTTGGAAAAAATGATTCTTCATTTTGTATGGAACCAGAAAAAATCCCATATAGCTAAGGCAGTTCTTAGTAATAAAAACAAAGCCAGAGGCATCAGCATGCCAGGTTTTACGTTGTACTACAAGGCCATAGTGTTCAACTTGGCATGGTACTGGCACAAAAATAGAGACATAGACATTTGGAATGAATAGAAAACCAGGAAATGAAACTAACATCTTACAACCACCTAATCTTCGATAAACAAGAACATGCACTGGGGGAAAGACTCCCTATTCAATAAATGGTGCTGGGAGAACTGGATATCCACATGTAAAAGACTGAAACTGGACCCACACCTTTCTCCATTCACAAAAATTCATTCAAGATGGATAAAGGACTTAAATTTAAGGCATGAAATGATAAAAATCCTCAAAGAAAGCATAGGAAAAAACACTGGAAGATATCAGCCTGGGGAAATACTTTATGAAGAAGACTTCAGTGGCAATTGCAACAACAACAAAAATAAACAAATGGGACTTAATTAAACTGAAAAGCTTCTGTACAGCTAAGGAAACAACAATCAAAGCAAACAGACAACCTACACAATGAGAAAGGATATTTGCGTATATGAATCAGACAAAAGCATGATAACTAGGATGTATAGAGAACTCAAATTAATCCACATGAAAAAAGCCAACAATCCCACATATCAATGGGCAAGAAACATGAATAGAACCTCCTCTAAAGGAGACAGTCGAATGGCTTGCGAACATATGAAAAAAATGCTCTTTATCCCTAATTATTAGGAAAATGCAAATCAAAACCACCCTGAGATATCATCTAACCCCAGTGAGAATGGCCCACATCACACAATCTCAAAACTGCAGATGCTGGCATGGATGTGGAGAGAAAGGAACACTTTTATACTCCTGGTTGGACTGCAAACTAATACAACCTTTTTGGAAGGAAGTATGGAGAACACAAAGAACTCAAACTAGACCTCCCATTTGATCCCACAATCCCATTACTGGGCATCTATCCAGAAGGAAAAAAATCCTTTTATCATAAGGACACTTGCACTAGACTATTTACTGCAGCTCAATTTACAATCGCCAAAACGTGGAAACAGCCGAAATGCTCACCAACCCAGGAATGGATTTACAAAATGTGGTATAATTACACCATGGAATACTATTCAGCCATTAGAAAAGATGGAGACTTTACATCTTTTGTATTAAGTTGAATGGAAGTGGAACACATTATTCTTAGTAAAGCATCCCAAGAATGGAAAAGAATGAATCCTATGTATTCAATTTTGATATGAGGACAATTAATGGCCTAGTACATGGTGGGGGGTTGGGGAAGGGGAGAGCAGAGAGAGAGAGAGAAGGAGGGAGGGGGTAGGGTCTCGGTGTGTGACACACCTTTTGGGGGCAAGACACAATTATAAGAGGGACTTTACCTAACAAATGCAATCAGTGTAATCTGGTTTCTTCTACCCTCAATGAATCCCCAACATTAAAAAAAAAAAAAAAAAAAAAAAAATATATATATATATATATATATATAGCACACTGAACACAGTCTGATACACAGTATCCAAAAGTGATAGTGTTATTATTTACCCAATCCAAACCGCAAACCTCACCTACCAAAACCTTCCCTAGACTTTGCAACATTAACTCACTTTCCCACACTGCACGTTTTCTATCCCACACCTCTGGACCCTATGAACACTGCTCGAGAAGGAAGCCCCTCCAGTCTTCTCTCTCTCAAGTGTCATCCTAGATGGCTATGGCTATGTGCTTCTGTACCACAAATACCCATTTCCTTTCCCAACTTTTGTGTCAACCCTCAGCAATCCCATCCCTTGGTAAAGTGCTCTACATATTTTTCCACTTTAATAAATTTTCCTTTACCTTCCTGGATTAACTTAACATAGCTACTCCTATGAGAAAACTATTTTCTCTATACCAATGCCATTCAAAGTGTGGTCCATGGACTAATGCTAGTGTGTAAACTGTTTACTATAGGTCTGTAATAAGTACAGAAAGTGAGAATAAGCATCACTTTTACATAAGAGCTTTCATGGAAATTTGGCAAAGTAATTTTATATCTACTCAATTTAATAATAAACATTTAGGGCTTTTATTTTGTATGGCCTTTTTTGTTCATACCATTTATCTAGTAATTCATTTTTTATTTCATAAAAAAGATCAGTGTGTTATAAATTGGAAATTAAAAAATACCCTGATCCAGTTGGACATGGTGGCTCACACCTATAATCCTAGTACTCAGGGAGGCCAAGGCAGGAGAATCAGGATGAACCTAAACAAGAGTGAAACTCCATCTTTAATTAAAAAAAATAGAAAAAATAACCTAGCACTGTGTAACTGTAGCCCCAGTTACTTGGGAAATTGAGGCAGGAGAATCGCTTGAGCCCAGGAGTTTGAGGTTGCTGTGAGCTAGTCTGACACCATGGCCCTCTAGCCTGGGCAACAAAGTTAGACTCTGTCTCAAAAAAAAAAAATACTCTGATCCTTCACCACTGAAAGTTTAAGCAGCAATATGCTAAAATTCTCCCAGACTCTTATAGCTCAGGGCTGGGTTGTGAGGTACACATCCCCCTCACTCTTCAGTGAGACTTCAAGACCATCTCTCCTCTACCCTTGCATTAAAAGCTCACACCTGTATGGGTTTTTATACCATCCAGCCATATCACTTCTTATTCCTTCTCATCAATTCCAGATACCCATCTCCTCAACATATCCCCTCACTCACTTCCTCTCTACCTCAAGTCCTACCAACATCTTGCACGGGATCAGTATCAACATGGAGGTCCAATATCCCATGTACTTAGTCCTTGGACCTTCTTATCTTCAGAGAGTGTTACTTTCACTCCCATTTCAACTATCAACTCTCATGACTACCCTCAAGATCCTGTCAACACCACCAAGTGCTCCACCTCCAGAACATGAAATTCACACATCACATTCTTTGACCACAAATGTATCCATCTAGCTCTCACTGCACTTCTTTGCCCTCAAAATCCACTGATCCTCCTACTTCATCTATTCATCCATTGTTTTTTTTAGTATTCATATCTTTTTCTTTTTTTTCCTCTTTTATTAAAATTCAGATTGATATGAAGGTACAAATGTTTAGGTTATATTGCTTTCATTTCTAAGGTAAAGTTCAAGTTGTAGTTGAGCACTTCACCCAGAGGGTGGGCTGAATACCCTAACATTGTGCACATTAGGTGAGGGCTTGTCAATCACCCTCTCTCCTCTTTCTCTTTTCCCTCCTCTAGCTCCCCCTTACTAGAGTATACTTGTGTTTTTCTTTCCTGAGGGCATATAGTTGTTTATATGTTGGTTTCATATTAGTATTGAGTACTTGCTTTTCCATTCTTGTGATACTTTACTAAGAAGAATGTATTTCAACCCCAATGAGGTAAATACAAAAGATGTAAGGTCTCCATCCATTTTATGGCTAAATAGTATTCCATGGACTACAATTTGTTAATCCATTCATGAGTCAGTTGATGGGCACTTGGGTTGCTTCCACATCTTGGCAACTGTGAACTGACCCATAATAAACATTCTAGTGTAAATTTCTTTGTAGTAAAATGATGTTTTGGGGGGTTTTTTGCAGTTTTTTTTTTTTTTTGAGCCAGGGCTGGTTTTGAACCCACCGCCTCCAGCATATGGGGCTGGCGCACTACTCCATTGAGCCATAGGCGCCACCCATAAATGATGTTTTTTCTTCTGGGTAGGTATCTAGTAATGGCATTGCAGGATCAAATGGAACATTTACTTTTAGTTCTTTGAGAATTCTCCATACTTCTTTCTATAAAGGTTGTATGAGTTTGCAATCTCACCAGCAGTATTCATCCATTCTTGACTTTATCTTTCCCTATGTAGCTGAGATGGAAGTATTCTTCACTTCAAGGATTCTCTTACAGATATCCTCACTGGCCCCATTGCCTTTCACCCTCATGTGCAAACCCCAATCCTGGCTCCATCCAACTACACTGGATCACTGGACATGGCTGGAGAGAAATTACCAATTGGATTGGTGCCACACTAAGTTCACACTGTCCAAAGTATCTGGATCATGTTGCCTGACAATCCTCCTATAATCCCCTGTTTAGCTAGTTCTCTTTCCCATTATCCACAGTGGCTATATCAAATTTCTGACCTCACTACTCTCTCTTCTCTCTCAGCAAATGATCCTGCTTCTTACTTCTTAGAGAAAATGAAATAATCAAATGAGAACTACTTCAACTTCCCACCACCAAATCCTCCTGCACCCATCCTTTCTTCCTGTTACAATAATCTTTCCTTCCTTCTAAAGCCAGCTTTTCCACCTGGGTCACATCTCTTCTTATCATCTCAATCAATTATTCCTTCTTTCTGCAGTATCTTCAATCACTCTTTCTACCTTCTCCTCACAATAGCATTTAAACAACCACACTAATATTTATGAATAAAAAAAAGACAAGACCTACCTACACCCTTCCCTTCCATCTGCCCCTTCATAGCCAAACATCTTCATTTAAACCTATTCAGCTTCATAATGACCCTTTTTATGAATAGGTAACAGTTGTACATGGCACAAAACTGAAAGGGTACAGAAGTATATACAGTGAAAAGTTTCCTAATACACAGTACTTTCTTACCCCTTGCTATAGTCTGAATTTAGTTCCCATCTTCTTTAAAACAGATATTACTTCTGATTTGCATTTCTCTGATGATTAGGGATGATGAACATTTTTTTCACATATTTGTTAGCCATCTGTTTGTCTTCCTTAGAAAAGGTTCTATTCATGTCTCTTGCATTAAAAAAGATGGAGACTTTACATCTTTTATATTAACCTGGATTGAGATGGAACAAACTCCTTAGTAAAGCATCATAAGAATGGATAAGCAAAAATCCAATGTACTCAATTCTAATAAGAAAGCAGTAGATGATCTAATACAAGATGGAGGTCGGGGAATGAGGGAATGGGGAGAAGGAAAAGGGGAGGGGATGAGTGACACGGTGTATGGCACACCTCTTTGGGGCGGGACACAATTATAAGAGGGACTTTCCTTTCTTCTATGATCGATATCTCTCCCTCTCCCTCTTTCCCTCTCCCTCTTCCCCTCTCCCCCCTCCCCCTTTCTCCACTTACCATGGGGCTTTTATACACTATTTACTGTCACACTCCCTTGGGTATGGGAATACTCAAGGGACAAGTACAGACTATCTAACATGCCCTGGGGTGACTCAGTAATTCAGTGTCCAAGGTGCTTGCACCAGGCTCTGACTCTCCACACCTGCACCTAAGCCCAGCGCCCCAGGCAGGCAGGCAGGCAGGCAGCCAGGCAGCCAGCCAGCCAGCCAGCCAAGAACATGTTTGGGAGGTAAGGAGGCAGCAGGAGGTAAAATCACATAAGACCTAAGGCTCCAAGGCCCCAGCACACAATGTCCCATCCATACAAAACACAAATTCCAAGGTTAGAATTTCAAGACAACAGGCCACACTCAGCTTTTCCTTTCCCCCACCCTCCCTTCTATCATTCCTTCTCCCCAGCCCCCTCCACTACAGCCCCTCCTCCAATTATCCTTCCCCTTCCCACTAGGTCTCCAGGATTCCTCCCTAACCTGACATATCAGCCAGCAACCTTCTGGTGCCATTTCCTAGTGATGTGGGCCCCCGCAGGGCTGCTGACATCTGTCTCCCAGCTTCCCATTCCAATGGGCTTTTCCCTCACCAGGGGTGGCTTTCTGAGCCACCCACTGCTTGCCCCTTTCTGCAGTCTCTCCTGCCACTTGGAGCCATTCTCTCTCCCAGTGGGATGGGAGCAAGGCTGGCAGTGCCAAGGTCATCAGAATGATGCAGACAGAGTGTCTGCTGAAGCTGCATACATTCATGGCCTTCGCCTCCAAGCTTTAGGGCTTCTTCAAATTTACCCTTTGCAGAGGCAGATCTGCCTAGTAATTCAGTACCAAACTGTTCAATATGATATCCTTCCTCCCCTTATCTCCTGTGTCCCAGAATCAGCTAGCTCAGGTAAAGAGGAAGATTCTGGTACTGGATCTGTATGAGACACTTGTTCACTTCTACCATGATGGGGGTCCACAGTCTGGCTTGGACTGCCTCCTGACTTCATCCTCAGGTTGTATGTAAGAGGCCCCATGTGGATTTTTTCTTAGAAGTGGTGAGTCAGTAGTATGAACTGGTGGTATTTATATCAAGCATGGAGATCTATGGCTCTTCTGTGGCAGATAAACTGAATAATAGCAGAAGCATTCTCAAGAGGAGATACTATAGATAGCACTGCACTTTGCTGTTGGGTAGCTATATCAAGGACCTCTCTGTGGTCCACAGTGACCTCTCTAGCATTGTGATCCTGAATAATTCCCCTAGGAATAATAATAATAATTCCCCTGCTCCCAATGTTGGATGCCCTCAGATTCAGTGATGTCTATTCTATGCTGAACCAAAACGTCCATCAACATAGGCTCTGGTGACAGCTGCTCCCCTTCTACCTAAGTTTGGGAGGTAAGGGAGGGCAAGCCCTTGGGATGCTGTCTGATGCCTTTTCCAATGTGAGGACTGCCTGGGCAGGGCCTGCCCCTCCCACCATCTCTGCCTTGGGAGTCCTATACTCAACTTGGAGTCTGGATGGGCATATGGGCCAGACTCTGAAGCAGTCTCACTCTGACTTGGTATTCATACTCCATGGAAACCCCAGATTGGGATAGAGGTGGAAGCCTAGAAGAGCTAAAACAGTGTCTGTGGTGGAAAAGTAAAACTGGCCACAGCAAGAGATGGATGGTGATCCAGAAGGCCCAAGGAGAAGACGAGTCAGCTTTGTTGTGATTTGATTTTTTAAAAACTCCTGCATAAAACTAATCTAATTTTTCATTTGGGCCACTGGACTTTCCCCAAATTTGTCCCCCCCTTACTGTTTTTTCTCTCCCTCCGTTTCCTCAGACCTGAAACAAGGTTTCTCTTTTTTTCTTTTCCTCTCTTTTAAACCATGCATTATAACTTTGAAATCAAAATAAATAATAAATAAACAATTTCAATACAACCACCACAGAGCATTAAACCTCAAGCATGGGGCCCCATGTGACTACAGTGGTTGCATAGCCATGAAGCTAGCCCTACTCTACATAGCCAGCTGGACTCTTACTGCCATGCTTTTCCTAGCTTTGTCCTCTAGGTTTCATCACACATGGCTCCCTCTGCCTGGAACATTCCCGCTCTTCCTCTTCCCTGCTGCTTCACCCCCTATGCACTACCCACCAAATTTGGCAGTCAGTAGATCTTATTTACCAAAAGTCTTCACCTTTTCCATCTCTAAGCCTTGCTTTAATCAATTCAACAAACATTCATTGGGCTAGATAACTCCTCATAACAGGGAGGCAGATAAATGAAAGCCAGGCTTCTGTCTCAGTAATTATCATCCAGGACCAAGGGTAGTAAATGCTAATTTGATCTGAGTGGTTTCCTTAAAGAAGAGGACAACTTTTGTAGCACCAGGTCTCAAGATGAAGATAAATTATCTACAACATGTACTGCAGAGCCTGGCATACAGTAAGGCACTCAGTTAATATTTATTAAGTATATAAGTGCATAAATTCAACACACATTGATTGAGCATAGACACTTCCCTTACAGAGTGAACATTATAGAGAGGAAGATAAAGAGGCACTATCAGAACAGTTTAATGAGTGCTGTAAAGTAAATAAAGAAGGTAAAGATGGTGAGTGAATGAGTGAATTTAAAGTCTGCATAAAAGGAACCATGAAAAAAACTGAGCTACAAACTTTACATATATTATTACATTTAATCTCTACAATAAATCAGGGCATTCTGTATAACATTCAGAGACATTAAAACACAAAAGTTAAAAGTACAGACATGGGGCCAGGCTTGGAGTTCATGCCTATAATTCTAGTAGTTTGGGAGGCTGCATCAGGAAGATCACTTGGGGCTTGAGATCAGGAATTTCAGACCAGTCTGGGCAACATAGAAAGACCCCAACTCTATAAAAAGTAGAAAAATCAGCTAGCATGATAGTGAACACCTATAGTCCCAACTATGTGGGCTGAGAAGGGAGGATCACTTGAGTCCAAGAGTTTGAGGTTGTAGTGATCTATGATGATGTCACTGCACTCTAGCCTGGGCAACAGAGCAAGACCTTGTCTCAAAAAAAAAATACAGACTCAGGAGTCAAACTACCTGACTTTGAATCTCACCTCTGCTACTTACTAGCTATGTGAACTTAGGCAATTAACCTCTCTGGGCCTCAGTTTCTGCATTTGTGACATGGGAGTATAAGAGTACCCTCCTTATACAGTTATTAAGAGAATTAAATGGGCTAAGATTGATACAGCACTTAAAGTACCTGGTACATGACAAATATTACCTATCAACACCATCATCAATATTGTTCTAATTTAACAGATAAGAAATCTGAGTCTGAATGGTGATTACAAAACTAAAATGCAGCAGAATAGGATAAAAATTCAAGACTTTGTGACTCCACTATACCACTTACAATACATAACAAGAATAAAAACAGGCACTCAATTCTTCCAAGGCTATGGATCTGAGTGAGAGCTGAGGTCCAGAGAAGCCTGAGAGGTGATAAGGTTGCTCAAGATCCTGTCTGGTTTCTTATCTGTTCAACCTCTGCTCTCTCAGAGTGCCCAAGGAGCCAGGTCCTGTCAATACCTATACCCTGGAAAGCCAGTGTCTTCACTCACAAATAAAGAGGCAAAAACATTTTACCTTCATTTAAAAAATAAAAAAAAAATTCAACCAATTTTTTATTTCTTATAATAGTCTTCCTTGTTTGTTTGTTTTGTTTTTGAGAAAGAGTCTCACTTTGTCACCCTCAGTAGAGTGCCGTAGTGTCACAGCTCACAGCAAACTCAAACTCTTGGGCTTAAGCAATTCTCTTGCCTCAGCCTCCTGAGTAGCTGGGACTACAGGCACCCACCACAATGCCCAGCTATTTTACAGAGATAGGGTCTCTCTCTTCCTCTTCCCCAGGCTGGTCTTGAATTCCTAAGGTCAGGTGATCACCCACCTCCGCCTCCCAAGTGCTGGGATTACAGGCATGAGCCACTGCGCTTGGTTCTTTTTCTTGTAATAGTCTTGACCAGACAAGCACAATCTATAAAACTGAAAGTGAAGGCATCTACCATTCCCACCAATCCATCTCCTTAGCTCCTACCCTCAGACACAGGACACTTGGAGGACTGCAAAGGACATTCCAACATACTTTAGAAATGTTTCCTTAGTGCATCCAGTCTGACATGAATTTGCCCTTCAACAGGCTTCACTAAACTCTAGATCAGTGGTTCTCAACCTGTGGGTCACGACCCCTTTGGGAGTCAAATGACCCTTTCACAGGGGTCGCCTAGGACCGTCGAAAACACATCCTGCATATCAGATATTTACATTACGATTCAAAATTACGTAAGGTTATGAAGTAGCATCGAAAATAATTTTATGGTTGGGAGTCGCCACAACATGAGGAACTGCATTAAAGGGTCGAGGCATTAGGAAGGTTGAGAACCACTGCTCTAGATGCACCAACTGAACAACTGTATATGAACTTACACACACACAAATAGGCTTTTATCTCTATTTCCCAAAACAACCAACCAAACAAAAAACCATTAGTCACTGCCCTCCCTATTAGTCATCTTTTTACTAAAATCCTCAAAAAAGAATTGTTCTTTCCTTTTCTTTTCTTTTTTTTTTTTTTTTGAGATTTTCACTCTTTTGTCCCATCAGCCTAGCTCATAGCAACCTCAAATTCCTGGGTTCAAGTGATTCTCTTGCCTTAGTTTCCTGAGTAGCTGGGATTACAGGCTGGCACTCCCACACCTGGCTAATTTTTCTATTTTTTTTTATTAAAACATAGCTGCGTACATTAATGCAGTAATCGAGTCATGGAGTACAGTGTGCTGGTTTTATATATAATTTGAAATATTTTCACCAAACTGGTTAACATAGCCTTCATGGCATTTTCTTAGTTATTGTGTTAAGACATTTATATTCTACATTTAGAAAGATTCACATGTACCCTTGTAAGAT
>CAUYQV010000558.1:0-19921 GCA_963574575.1 Galagoides demidoff
AAAAAAAAAAGAAAAAACATTTTCCAGTAGTGCTTTTGTTTGTTTGTTTGTTTGTTTTTTAAGCAACTTGAGGTCATGCTGTTGTGCCAGGGGCATGGACAGGTGAACTCTTTACCTTTTTGTCATATGGGAAAGTATAAACTTAGGATCAAGAAGTGTGACTACTGGCAGCTTTCTATTTTCCTTTAAAATGATGTAAGATTGTGTATTCTTTTTTGTGGAGCACTCAATGCATTCACTGTTCACCCGGCAAACACTTAAAGAGTACTTACTATGTGCCAGGCACTCTTCTGGTGCAGCCAAAATCCTTTCCCTCTCAGAGTCTACATTTAAATAGATAGGATGGAAATGTAAGCAAGTAAGCACAAAAGCCCTCTTTCCTGGCCAGAATTTGAGGTTGTGTGTTTGTTACTGTGTAGGATATTCTTCTTTATTTTTTTTTGAGACAGAGTCTCACTGTGTTGCCCTGGGTAGAGTATCATAATATCACAGCTCACAGCAACCTCCAACTCTTGGGCTTAAGCGATTCTCTTGCCTCAGCCTCCCAAGTAGCTGGGACTAAAGGTGCCTGCCACAATGCCTGGCTATTTTTTTTTGTTGTTGTTATAGTTATCATTGTTGTTTGACAGGCCCCAGGTTGGGTTCGAACCCACCCCAGTGTATGTGGCTGGCACCCTTTCTGCTGAGCTACAGGTACTGAGCGCTGGGTAGAATATTCTAATTCTTCATAGGATGGTCCTGCTAAAATTGAGTACACAGTTTTGTGAAATATACATGATTGTGGGGGCAAGGACAGACATGGACAGGAGAGTAGAGCTCTTTAACTCCCATAAAATAAAGAGCTCCTGCCAATTGCTGATTGCCTTAATAAGTAAGACAGAAGCTCTACATTTTCGTTATATTTTTCTTAATTCCTTTTTTAAAAGTTTGAAAACAAACGCTGTATTTTTGAGTCAACAAGGTGTATAGGTGTAATACATAAGACAGAAGTAGCACAGCAGGTGGGGGAGATGTTAAATGGAACCACAGTGAGCCCTCACTTAATGTCTGTAGATTCTTGGAAACTAGGACTTTAAGGAAAATAATGTTCAAATAACATCATTTCATTCAATATTATTTCACTTAAAGTTACAGCTTCCAAGAACCCGTCAATGACATTAAGTGAGCTTGCAAGCTTTCCATATTTTACTTGGAGTAATTCCATAGTAACTCTGAGCACCTTGTGATAAATACGAAATGCATATTATTAATCCCAAGAGCAAACTCAAGGAAAAAATAAAATAAAATGTAGCTTAAAAAAAAGAATTAGAATGAAATGCTAAATAATATAGTATTTGATAAACACAAAAGAACATAAGAGGAATAAAGAATAAAAAACCAGATGAACAAATGGAAACCAAATAGCAAACTCCAACTTTCTCAAGGCAAATACATTAAAATGTGAATGATTAAACACTCTCAGCAAAATGTAGATATTGCCAGCCTGATTTAAAGCCAAGAAACTGTTACTTACATAGTATCTGCAAGACCTACTTTCAATACAGAGACACAAGATTAAAAGCAAAAGGATAAAGATATATCATGGAAATAGCATAAGAAAGCTGAAATGGCCGTATTGGTATCAGACAAGGTAGGCATCTTGGCAGCGCCTGTGCCTCAAAGGAGTAGGGCACCTGCCCCATATGCCAGAGGTGGTGGGTTCAAATCCAGCTCCCTGGCCAAAAAAGAACTACAAAAAAAAAAAGAAAGATGTCTTTATGAATGGGCTAAACACACATCAGAATGCTTTGGTGTGGTGAAAGGGTCAACTGTAAATGCAGCCACCCCCCAAAACAGTTTCCACATACATGAACACCTTCTGAATACATAAGGTCGAAACAGAATTAACAGGAGAAACAGACAGATCCACAATCACAGTTGGATATTTTGAGACCAGAAAATAAAAGTGTTTAATTTTTTTGCATATTTCAATTTAATTCTAATTTGGTCTGTATTTTTCATATTTTGTTATGTTTGTGACATTTTGCTACCCTCAGTTAAATCAGTGTGACTATGCTCTTATATGCCCCATTTTCTGTTTTCCTTCCTACCTGATCTTCAGGAAAGAAATTTCTGTTTTCTTGCCTCCAATTCATTGCTTTTTTTTTTCTTTTCTATATTCACTTCACATAGCTCTCTTTGTTAAAAAAGATATTTGTGACAGATAATGCTACCCCTCATGTCTTCCCTTTCCTCCTAACCTCAGTGTAGAAGGAGCTGCTTGGCGTGATTTCTGTATATACTGCAGTGTATGCCCATAAGTGGTATAAATTATTATTTTGTGTTTTGAAATAAGATCTGTGATACCTTTTATGTATATTTTCATCAATTTTAAATATATTAATACATGCACGTGGAGTTTATTTAACCTGTACAGCCTTTCTGCTGAATTCCACATATGTGTATTCTGTTTCTTCACTGTTACATTCAGCTCTGTGATTGAATAGTCCTAAAAGCGCACTTCAGCCCCACTAGGGACTGCCAGATTGCTTTCCAGGGCGGCTGTAGCTTAACTGTCCCTCAGGACTTTGTGAGAGCTCTCACTTCCCCTCATCCTCACCTAAACTGGATGATCTCAGACTTTTAAACTTTTGCCAACTGTTATTGTGTTTAGCATTGCTCATTTTAGATTTCAGTTCCCTAAAAAGCAGTGAGGATAAACATCTTTTCATGAGTTTTTTAGTCATTTTAATTTCCTCTTCTGAAATCTCTTTTTCATATGCCTTTTAAATTGGGTTGATAGTCTTTTTCTTATACATTTCCAGGGTTTCTATTCTTTCTTTTTTTTTTAGACAGAGTCTCACTATGTTGACCTGGGTAGAGTACTATGGCATCATAGCTCACAGCAACTCAAACTCCTGGGCTTAAGTGATCTTCTTGCCTCAACCTCTCAAGTAGCTGAGACCACAGGCACCCACCACAATGCCCAGCTATTTTTAGAGACGAGGGTCTTGCTCTTCCTCAGGTTGTTCTCAAACTCCTGAGGTCAAGCAGTCCACCTGTTGTCTCATCCTCCCAGAGTGCTAGGATTACAAGCATGAGCCACCACACCTGCCCTTAGGGTTTCTTTTTTTTTTTTTTTTGGCAGTTTTTATCTGAGGCTGGGTTGGAACCCACCATCTCCAGCATATGGGGCCAGTGCCCTACTCCTTGAGCCACAGGCACCGCCCCTTAGGGTTTCCTTATATGTTCTGAGTGCTGCATTTGCTGGCTACATGAATTCTAAGTACCTTCTCCCAGGCTTGCTTACTCTTGGCACACTGTCTTTTAAATTGTAAAATAGGTAATGTCTGTTTCCTTTTATAGCTTATGCTTTAGGTTTCTTATTTTAAAATCCTTTCCAATCCCAATGCCAGAAAGATACACAGTTTTGTGATTGGTATTTGTGTACTTATTTCATTGGAAGTTTATGTATAGTGTCAGGAAGGGGGGCCTATTTTGTCATCTTCCTTTTGTATAGTTAGGGTATACTTTTCCCTCCTCATTTACCCATGTCCTTATACTCAGGGGAATGTTTCCAAGGTTTTGTTCTCTTGGTCTATTTAAGTAACCTTAGATGAAGATCGTACTGCTGTAATTACCCAAACTTTATAGTATGTCTTGAAATCTGAGTCCTTATGCCCTTATGCTTCTTTAAATAAACTTGCTATTCTGGATCCTTTGTGTCTTTATTTTTTAGCTCTTTTCATTGTGACATAAATGATAACTGTAACTGTCATGAAGCTGCACAAATCACTGTAAACACACCCATAAAACTACCACCTGGCCAGCCCCTTAGTCTACCACACCTCCCTCTCTCGCTAATTCCTCCTGGTACTAATGGTGGTCATCTTTGTGCTTTGTTTTATTATTTTACTGTTTGGTGTATAGTTTAGATTTATCTATTCTTAGTAGTCGAATCATACTGTTTGAAATCTTTTCTGTCTAGCATAATGACTTTAAAATTTAAGCCTTAAGTATTCTGTCTGAATTTGAGGATTAATGTTTCTGTTTCAACAGAACACCTGTTAAGATTTTATTTCAAATTAGATGAAATTTGTATATTAATTTGATGAATTGATATCGTAACAATTTTGTATCTTCCTATTAATGGATGTGTTGTCTGTAATTTTCACTAGAGGGTTGGTTTTCTAAAAAATATCCCTTATTATACTTTTTTGGTTTCTCTTTCAAAGCCTTATGCATTTTTTTTTTTTTTTTTTTTTTTTGGAGACAGAGCCTCAAGCTGTCCCCCTGGGTAGAATGCTGTGGCATCAAAGCTCACAGCAACCTCCAACTCCTGGGCTCAAGCAAGTCTCTTGCCTCTGACTCCCAAGTAGCTGGGACCACAGGTGCCCATCACAACACCCGGCTATTTTTTGGTTGCAGCCATCATTGTTGTTTGGCAGGCCTGGGCTGGATTCGAACCCACCACCTTAGGTGTATGTGGCTGCTGCCTTAGCCACTTGAGCCACAGGCACCAAGGCCTTATGCATGTTTTAATTAGATTTATTCCCAAGTATCTTGCCATTTTTGTTGCTCTTGTCTGCTGTTACTTATTTGTTTTCCTTTCTAGACTCTGATTGCTCTTAATGATTTTTTTCTTTAGCTGTCAGTTTCATTTTAGTACTTTCTAGGGACTCTTGAATTTTCAATCTGAGGATTTATATTCTTTTTTTTTTTTTTTACTGAATGGTAACTATGTACATTAATACACTTCTGGGGTACAGTGTGGGGTTTTCACATGCAATCCGAAATACTTCCATCAAACTGATCAACACAGCCTTCATGTCATTTTCTCAATTATATTCTTTTATTAATTCTAGAAAATGCTCAGCTATTATCTCTAAATATCTCCTTTCCCCCATGTACCCTCTGTTGTCTTCTCCTTGACCCCACCCTCCCTTAAGACAACACTGACACCTGATCTGGTCAGAATCCCCCTGGGCCTCCCCCCACCCACCATGCACACACACACACACACACATGCACACAGACTCTTTGGCACATGCTCTGCAGAGCTTGGACCTGCTGGGAGTGGGAGGAATCAGTTCTTCTCACTCAGACTCCAGTAGCCTCCACTTCACTCCTCCCTGTGCTCCATCTGGTGCCTTTAATCCTTGAGCCTGCAGAAATTTGAATTTATGCTGCTTAAAGCCTGAGTGATTTAGAATTACTCAATATGCTTTCCATTTCTTTAGTGTGATTCACGATTACAGATGCTTTCTCGTTTTACTGACTGGAGTTGTTTCTGTTTTCGTTTTCTTCGCTGTTTTGTACTATTTTTGAGAGAAGGGGCACAATGATCATTTGAAACCAAAGTCTCCCATTGTTCACTCTCAGCCTGCTACAGTCTATCTTCTGCTCCAAAACTGTGTCTGTAGACGCCTTGTTCGTCAAGTGCCTCTGGATGCCATGTTCAGTGGTCAGTTCTCTCTACCTTACTCAGCTGTTAGTGGCATCAGGCATAGCTGACCACGCCCACATCACAACTCTCTTCTCTTCACTTTCGTGGTACTAAACTCTCCGAGTTTTCCTGCTGTTCTCTGGCCCCTCCTCCTCACATTTCTTCACTGCTGTCTCCTCTATCCATCCACCAATTACTAGTGAACCACTGGGTTCAGTCTTAGTCCTGTTCTCCCGTCCATTACTCATACTCCACCCCATATTACCTCGTCAAGTCCCATTACCTTAAATACTGTGTAACAGGCATCCTAAACTACAGCCTGCGGACCACATGTGGCCCGCCTAGGACATGTATCCAGCCCACTGGGTGTTTTTGCCACCACTGCCTGTCCTGCTTAACAGCCAACTCATCGCAGTCCAGCCCTTCAACTGTCTGAGGACAGTGAACTGGCCCCCTGTTTAAAAAGTTTGAGAACTCCTGCTGTATAATATCCAATGACTCCCAAATCCTTCTCTCTGCCTTTTTCCTTGAGCTCCAGATTTATACATCCAGCCACCCACTCGTCGGTTCTCGACCAAAACGTCTAATAGATACTCCCAAGCTCATGACTGTGGCATGTGCATTGTTTCTGCCTGGGATGTTCTTCCCTCAGCTCTCACAGTCACTGGCACTCCGTCATCCTTAAGATCTCCACTGAAGATCCTTTCCTCTAAGGGCTCCCCTGACTGCCTGCCCTAGAGTAGGCTCCTTTCCCTCTCCAAGTCACTTTATTTCCTTCTCAGAACTTTGTTTTACAAGTTGTCATACTGACTATGTTCTGAATTCACAGCCATAGCTTCTGTGAAAGTGTGCCTTGCTTTTCTCATCCCTGCTGTATTCTAAAGTGCCTAGAGCAGTGCCTGATGTGTGTCAGAGTCTCAAGAAATCCTTGCCTAATTAATTAATTTAAATTTTAATAATAAAACATTGACATGCACGTTTCACTTATTAGATAGGAAGTTATTAAATAGTCTCCAATTTGGTATGAATGACTTTTTTTCCTAAGAATCAAATTCACATAATTACCAAATTCACATGATTAAAGATTTCTACAAATGAATAGCCATAGTCATTTTTACCAAGAAAACTGTGGAGAGTCTTGAGACATCTCTTGCCATATAAATAACCTTAAAGGTAAAAAATAGATTGGTTTATAAATGGAAATTTTTTTTTTTTTTTTTTTGAGACAGAGTTTCACTTTGTCGCCCTCGGTAGAGTGCCTCATGGCGTCACAGCTTACAGCAACCTCCAGCTCTTGCACTTAGGCAATTTTGTTGCCTCAGCTTCCCCAGTAGCTAGGACTACAGGCACAGCCACACACCCAGCTATTTTTTTGTTGCAGTTTGGCTGGGGCCAGGTTCAAACCTGCCACCCTCAGTATGTGGGGCTGGCACCCTACCCACTGAGCCACAGGTGCCGCCCTATGAATGGAATTGTTAATATTTCATTTGTAACTAGCTAGTGATGGTGAGGAATTTAAAAATACAAAGAAATCAATATTTGAAAAACTGGCTAAACACTATGTAAATAAAAACCAAGATTTTAGGGAATCTTTATTTTGTGACAGATTTATTATGTGATTGGGTCAGATTAAACAACAGTCATTTTTCTGCTGTTATCTCTCTTCAGGGGTCATCTGCCAATGAGGGTAACCACAGAGGTTGTACAGTGTGAAAGTGTTTTCATAAGCAGATCCTCTATGTGTTTTTGCAAGATAAAAACAATGTTTTTAAAATATCTTACCAGCACTTTGACTGTCAAGTGATTAGTATTTTGCTAGCTCTTCTAATTCAATAAAAAGAAAAAAATTACCCCAGAAGTGTATTAATGTGTACATAGTTATCATTCAATAAAAAAATTAAAAAAAAAAAAAGAAAAAAATTATATACCAAGAATATTAAATTTTTCCTTGATTTGTACTGTTTAGTATTTTGTAATTTGGTGGAGATTTTGCTTATCTGACACTACTAAAACTTAAAAATAAATCTGAAATATTTTGTGACTATTGATTTTGTGTTAAATATATTCTTTAAAATGTTATTACATTTAAACGATATCACTGGACTTCTTTCTTTTAGATTTCTGGAATGTGCTATGATAGCAAAATGTTCCAAGTTCACCAAGTGCTCTGCATCCCCACCTGGATGGCAAAGTTCTTCTCTTGGACGCTGGAGCCCATCTTCTCCTCTTCAGAACCCACCAGTGAAGCCAGAATTGGGATGGGAGCCACCGTGGACATCCAGAGACAGCAGAGGATGGAGCTGCTCGACCGGCAGCTGATGTTCTCCCAGTTTGCACAAGGGAGGCCACAAAGACAGCCACAGGTAAAGGGGACAGTCACTGAAAATTTAAAGATACTCATTGGCCCAGGTAAACTTCTCCTCTCTGATTTCATGTGAGGCAGAGACTACACTTCATTCCTGTGCATTGCAATGTGGATGTTGACATGTTTCCAAATAGAATGCAAGTCTAGTGTCCGTTAGTGGCTTTTCTTAGTTTTTTTTTTTTAAGTTGAAAAAATAAATTGCAGCTGTTTGGTCAAACTGGGCATTCTTGTTCCACTTATATCAGGTAAGCATTATTTCTTAGAGAAACACCAACCTAGTTAACAAGATGTGCTATTTATCTGTTTTTATAATCTTGTAAAAGCCACAGTGTCTTCCTGTTAAAATGCTAATTATGTGCTGTGGAATGAAGAATGAATGTAAAACTTCCTGATTTTCCTTGGTTGAAATAAAGAGAATATGAAGGTTAGAAAATTTTTAAGAGAAGAGCCAGTGAGTGAATCAAATAAGTGCTGTGTCTTCTTAACCTTGTTATCAATAATCAGGAACTATTTCACATTTGTCTACAAATACTGGAGTAGCCAAACAATCTAATACTACACTTGTGTTTCAGGCGAGACAAGAGAAGGAGGGTTACTGTGCATCAGGCTAAAACCCCTGACGCCGTCTTCTTGGACGCCTCTGTGATTCCGAACACTGGGCTCTTCCCTTCTTGTGTCCATCTTCTTTATTCTGTGGGGTAGTAGACATGGGACTATTCTGTCTTGCCGTCTCTCTGTCTCCTGCCAGCACAGGGTATGAGAGATAGGTGTCATGGTGGTTTGAAGTGGAATCCAGACAGAGGTCCTTAGTGTCCCATTGGAGATGTGGGTCCCACAGTTTATATTTTGGGTAGGAAGAAGGGGATGGAGTCTATGAGAGAAAGAGAAGCAACAGTTGTTTCTTAAAGATGGGTTTGAATTTAAGATACCCAGGATGTAGTAATTAAGGATAGAGGGAAGATATTTCTCTCAGAGAGGTGAAAGCTAGAGGTGTGGATGACAAGGTCACCTCTGTGGACAAACTGGGAGAAGGGAACTAGGCGAGTTGTGTAGGAGGACTACAGCTGAGGTGCACGGAGACCACAGGTGAGGACGTGGATGCTACAAGGAAATCGAAGAGGAGTAGAAGGTGTGAGAACTCACAATGAGCAGTGTTAGGAAACTGAGTAGTGGTGAGTGAAAATATTTTCCAGGTAGAATGGACAGAGTTTATGCGGGAGAAAGAGAAGTAGGGGATGATTCTGAGGTTTCTGGCTTCGATAATGGGATAGATGGGTGGTGTTTTATCTCACTTAATTTCAGAGGAGCAGATTGGGGGAAACATGTTATCTGAGATGTGTTGGGAATCCCTGAGAAGAGACTCCCCATTAGAGGGTTGGGCATCTGTGCTCATGAGCAAGCCAGAGAAGCTATGGTTCTCAGGTTGGCTTCCCCAGGAAGATTTTTCTGTGTGAAGTTTATTGGAGAACACTGGCAGCTTCAGTGTCGCTGGGGAAGGAAGCAAGACTAGACAGAGGGACAAGTTGAACTGCAGGCAGAACAAAAGCTCCAACTCCTATGAGCACAGTGGAGCCACGAGTGCCCTTCTGAACTGTCCCAAACTGCTGCAAGAGGTCTGAAGCTTTAGTTAAAAATCTCTCACAGCCAGCCATTGGCGGCAGGTGGCATACCGCCCCTAGCTAAAGACTGGGTTCTTCCACCCTGACGGAGTTGGGGGACTAGGCAGCATTATGGCATCCACAGTCCAGCCCTGCACTGCTGGGGTCTTTCTGTTTTCCGAGCACCTCCTCTGGGGTTCCAGTGGGACCCTCTGCCTTGAAGGGAGAAATCAAGAGGATGGTTGGGGAACAAAATACACCCCTTCGGTGGAGGCTGGTCTCAGGACCACGCAGGTAGTCATCCTCTCCTTCCTCTGCTGTCTGCTCTGGAGTCCCCATCACCGTCTGCTAGAAGGCTCACTCAGTAAAGTGACGCAGACCGTCATCTGTGTGGCGTCTCAGGCCCTGGTCCCCAGGCCTTCTCAGGCTGTGTCTGCTGCATGTGTCCATTTACTATATCAACTGGGCAAGGGAGCAGCATGAAATGGTCCAGTGGAGGTTCTGGGTGCCGTACACGTTCTTCCCTGCCTCTGGTTTGACGGAAGCTCTATCTTTTCCTCATGGTCAGGTCTGATTACTGCTGCCAGGACCTGGTTCCACTTCTGGCCTGCAAGTCCTCTGGACCAAGAAGCCCACAATGACCAGGCAACAACTGTTACTTAAAATGTAATGAGATTCTTGCAATGTCCCCACCTGTGAGCTGTGCCCTCATGGAACTTAGAGTTGCAGGGACAGGAAGCAGGAGATTACCAGAAGGGAAGACGGTCAGGATCATTTATTTTTAAGGCCCCTGCTCTCTATGTCTCTGTGGGGACACAGCGCACAAATAATGGTTGTTGACTTAGGCTTAAATTGTGTCCTGCAGCATTGAGGGCCACCCTTGCAGGATATTGTCTCCAGCTGATATTTCACCTGTACTGTCACCTGGCTGTGCACTAGGGTCTGGCAAGATCCTGGGTCTTGTGGTATGTGTGAAGGTCCATGTGTCCTGTGGTCTTGCCACTGCTGCTCCCACTTTGCTGTAAGTGGGTCCTTTGATCTGATGTGATGTTATTCAGGACCCCAGTCAATAAACCAAGCCACTAGTGGTGCTGGCTGGCAGAAGAGGCAGAGAGACCTATAACGAGTATGTCAATCCCAGTGAAGATGAATCCTGCCTGCCCTCATTTCTTAGAGTTGCTGTGACAAAGTGCCATGGCCTGGGTGGCCTAAACAACAGAAATGTATTTTGTCGTGGTTTTGAAGGCTGGAGATGCAAGATGAAGGTGCCAACAGGTTTGGTTTCTGGTGAGGCCTCTCTTCTTGCTTGCAGATGGCTATCTTCTCCCTGTGTCCTCGTGTGGCATTTCCTCTGCATATACTCCTGGTACCTCTTCCTCCTGTAAGGACACCAGTCCTCTCGGATGAGTCCCACCTTTATGGCCTCATTTAATGTTAATTTCCTCCTTAAGGCCTACCTTTAAGGATAGTCACATTATAGGAGTAGGGCTTCAGTGTATGAATTTGGGTAGGTGGGGACCACACTGCCTTCCATAGCACTGCTCCTCCCACAGTTAAAAGTAGCTAGGTCAGCTGGGAGGAGGGTACCCCACATGTGGCCTCCATCCTGGCCACCATGGCTGTTCCATTCATGTGTCCGTGCTGGAGTGGGGGACAGTGGTGGAGTGGGGGACAGTGGTGGAGTCACTGAGTCACCGGGTCCACCCTCTGGTGCCTGTTCTGTGGTGGATGTCTGGGGCAGGGGTCACCTGCAAACACTCGATGCCTGTTCCTGTCTGTATCCACTTGTCAGCCCTTCAAGTCTCCTTGTCCCTTCCTTCCCAGTCCCTGACTGACCAGCCAAGTCAGAGGCCATGCCCAGGGAATCCATACATGTTGTTGCCTCTGGCCACTTCTCTTTCCACAGAGTTGATGGCCAGATCACCCCGCTATGCCCACTGGAGGTTTCCCTCAGCACCAGCTTTTGGGGTCACACCTAAAGTAGAGCCATAGTACAGCTATGGTTCTTCAACTGTCACTTGTGTCCCAAGCTAGCCTGTCCATGAACCATATCTGAATGTCTCCCCCTCTGTCTTGGTGGTGAGGAGCCCACTCGATGTGGCAGTGGATATGGGCTGGAGAGACTGTGGTGCAGCAGACTCTGGCAGGGGTCTGGCGTGCCCGTTGGCCCTGCTCGTGCTGATCCCAGATGTCTATGTCCATCTGATCCCAGGTTTCTGTTGGGCCCCCCTGGGTGATAGCTTGGTGGCTATCTGCTGGTGACTACAGGCCCACTTTATGGCCCATGGACGGGCACTCCTTGATCCAGCCTCAGTTTTGTGAAAATCTCTAATTCTGCTGTGTGTGCATGCCCTTGAAGATAAGTTCTTCTACCCTGACAGAGATAGTAGACCAGGAAGCATTATGGCATCCACATAACCCTTCCTCTGGGACCTTAGGGACCCATGTTGTTATTCTCCTTTTGTGGCTTGCCGTAAACTCCCAGCTGTGTCTCTCCCCACCCCAGATACTGGGAGCACTACAGGCTCCACCAGGTTGCATAGTGAAAGAAACAGATTCAAACCCCTGCCCTCCTGCAATGTGTATTCCTGCCAGGCACTTGTGAAATGGTACAAGCCTTTGTTGGTGGCTGTCCCCACTGCTCACCAGACTCCTCTGGTTTCATAGGTTGGTCTCCCACCCACAGGTCTGAAGTCCAGAGCTGAAGCCTTTATGTTGAGTGGTGTGCTGGACAGCAGTGAGCATTTTACTCATTCAGAAGCCCACTGAGTTCTCACAGTAACCAGACATTTATATCCCTACACCTGGCCAGCGTAACCTACTGCTGAACTGCCTCACTAGGCCATGTTCAGTCCTTTGTCTTTAGCTGTTACTCAGGTGGGCACAGGAAATCACCACCTGGAGAGCTCTGCCACCAAACCACCACTGAAGAAATTCTCTGCTGTGCGTGTGTGCACAGGTGAGAACTATATGTGGGACAAGGGTATTGGGACGTACGCCAGGGCAAAGTTTATTTTCCCTTATTTTTCAGCAATACTTAGTGCTTATGTGCTAGGAATGGGGCTAGAGTAGAAAAGACAGCCCAGCCCTCTTCTTTACGGAGCTTAGATCCTGTCTCCTGCTGAGTTACCATGCTTCACTCTGTCAGTAAGAAGACCACCATCATGCCTCGTGCCTCTCTCATGTTAAGCACTTTGCAAACACTCCCAGTGTCAGCCTTGAGAAGTGTGGGTTTTTCTTCATGACCTCTGAGGCTCAGAGGGGTATTGCTTGTCCAGGGACATGCAGCTGCTTATGGAGACCTGGGCTTGGGACCCAGCTGTGTCTGACTCCAAGGCCTCTCTTCCTGATCCCCACATTGCTCCCCTCCCCACTAAGACTCCTTAGTGGACTTTCCCCCCTTTTTTCCCATTGTCTGACAGGAACTCATGCCGGGCTTCATTGTCTAATCACAGTTCGGATCCAGAGTTAGAACTTCTGCTTCCATCTTCCTCTACTTGTTTCCAAAATATCTTTTTATTTCTTTTAATGCCTCTATATTTTTTTATTGTAGGCAACCTCAAATTGTCTTATTACATTTAAAATAAATCTATTATTTGTATAAGAACTGTTTTCAGATATTTTTCATAGAACTTGGGGTTTATTTGGTGAGAAAGTCATTCAGTTAATAATGATTAAACATTAAAGATGATGTGTCTGCAGTTTTTAATTCCAGGCATTCCAGAATAACAACTCAAGTCTAGTTTTGAATTGTTTTCTGGATCTCTGTGTCCAGTTCTGATTCATGCAGTTCATTTCACCAGCTGCTTGCCAACAGCCCTGCCTGTGGTCCTCCCAGGGCTCCCGGGCATAGTCAAACTGCGTGAGGACCAGGGTGGGTGGGTCCTTTGTGAGCATAAAAGGAGCAGAATTTGTGATTTCCCTTGGTGAGTTTGTGGTCAGGGAGCTAAAGCAGATGTACTTGAAATAGATGAGCATCTAAGAAAATGAAACATCTGAAGAGCCCACGGCAGTGAGAATCTGAGGAGTGAGCCATTAGTGTGGACTGATGCTGCCCAGGGTGCATCCAGGGATGGGCAGGATGGGAGTGGATGGAAGGCACTGGATGCATCATTCCAGAGGCTGGACCAGTAGGAGGGAGGTGGCAGTGAGAAGGAAGCCCTCTGAGAGCCCTGTTGGGGTGAAAGGTGGGAGGATATATAGTAAAAAATGGGAACCAGTAGCTACTGGTAATGGAGGGAGGTTTTTTAAACCTGACAGTAAATTTTAGTTGCCCTTAACAGTTAGCAGGGACCTCCCCAGGCCCTGGCTCCAACACTGTGCTGAGCTCCTGGCTCCCCTCTTTGGATCCAGGGACTGGACTTCCCTCTGTCCTACTAGATACTGGGATGGGATGTCTTCACTGCAGTGTTCACAGACTTTTGGGATGTGTGGTTTCTTTGCTAAATTTGCTTTTCCTTCTAACTCCTTACTTATATGAAAAGCACCATCATTTATGCAGAGGCCCAAATTAGAGGCTCCACCCTAGACATTTTCCAGTTAAGCCTCCCTACCTGACATGCCTCCTCCTGCCCCTAGCCTGGGTAAGTCCCTTGTCATCCCCACAGCTAGAGTTCAGGCTGCCCTCAGTGTTTGCTGGATTTATGTGGCAATGGCTTCCCTCTCTGTCACCAGCTGCCTGCCTCCCTCACCATACCACACAGCTCAGCCCCCATCAGGGAGCTCTGTGAAAGTGCAGATGTGGCCTGTGCCATCGCTGCTCTAATCCCTCAGTGTTCTCTGTAGCTTTCCAGCTGATTAGAACACAAGGCCGCAGATAAGGCCGCCATCTCCTTTCTAAAGACTGGTGCAGGTTCTTAGGCAAACTTTGCTAAACTATTTGCAATTCATCATAGCCCAGTTTTCACGCCGTCTTGACTTCACATCTGCCCTTTTCTCTGCCTAAAATGAACTTCTCCTCTACTAGCCTCTTCACCCCACCCTTCCTATACACACCCCATTTTTACTTACCTGACTCCCCTTCCCTCATAGTTCCTGATTCTCATCACCTCCTATGTTAGAGTCTTGCTCAGTGGGATTTTGAGGGGCGCTGTACTCCTGCGGGTCCATGGGTCTTATGGCCTCACTAGCCCACCTTCTGTCTGTCACTTCCTGCATCGACCACTGTATTTTGGAGTGGTAGAGACTTTTGGCTTCATGTCTCTAGTATGTGAATAATGCCTGGCACATAACAGGAACTCGCTAAATAGTTGGGGCATCAGTGAGCAGATATATACACAATAAATACATACAGAATGACTACTGCATGTTCTGAGTCTGGCCGAGTACAGATGTGAATAGGGCTGGGAAGAGGTACAGAAATTCTGAGAGGACAAGTAGAAAGCAAGACCTTGTGGAAGCTGCGAAAAATGGCTTATTCACTAAGAGAAAGTAAAGAGGAGAAGGAAAAGAAATAGAAATCCAAGAGACGAAGGAAAAAATCAGGGATAAGGGAGCCTGGAGGGATTCCCCCCAGGGCGCGCGCGCGCACACACACACACACACACACAGCCAAACAGAGCTTATAACCAGGAAAAGACTTCTCTGTATTTAGCAAGCATGAGTTCACTTTTTTTTATGTTTTGTTTTGTTGTTTTTGAGACAAGGTCTCATTCTATTGCCCAAGCTAGATTGCAGTGGCATCATCATAGCCCATAGTAACCTCAAACTCCTGGGCTCAAGCAAGCCTTCTATCTCAGCCTCTGGAGTAGCTGGGACTATAGGTGTGTATCACTGTGCTCAGCTAATTTTTCCATTTTTAGTAGAGGTGGGGTCTTACTCTTGCTCAGGCTGGTCTCAAAGTGCTAGTAGTCTCAAACCATACTCCTGCCTCAGCCTCCCAAAAGCTAGGATTACAGGCATGAACCACCAGGCCTGGCCAGGAGTTTACTTTTTTTTTTTTTTTTGAGACAGAGTTTCAAACTGTCGCCCTCGGTAGAGCGCTGTGTCATCACAGCTCACAGCAACCTCCAACTCATGGGCTCTAGCGATTCTCTTGCCTCGGCCTCTCAAGTAGCTGAGACTACAGGCGCCCACCACAGTGCCCAGCTGTTTTTTGATTGTAGTTGTCATTGTGGCTTAGCAGGCCTAGGCTGGGTTTGAACCTGCCACCCTAGGTATATGTGGCCATCACTCTGCTAACTGAGCTACAGATGCTGCCATGAGCTCACTTTTGAAAGGAGCTTTAGTGTTAAAGTAGGGACAGCTGGCTCACTTGATGACTGGCCTTTGTGAGCTGGGAACAGGGTAATATTGACATCACTTCTCTTCTAATCAGCCTGCCTTATTCCAGGACATCACCGTAGTCATCACACCTGTGCTCTGAAAAATTACTTCTACAACATTAAATAGCATCTTATGCACTGAAAACACCTATAATCTGTTCTGTGGCTTATACAGACTCCATGGCTCGGAAGGACAGTGGCTCTGTGGACCTTGCTTCACTGGAGCTTGAGACCTAAGTGCCAGCAGGATCAGAGTGCAGTTTTCCCATTCTTCATTAAGCAATGTGGTGACATTGCCAGGCAAGCTGTCCCCTCTTCTGGGTCCTTCTGAGCACTTCCACAGGTAGTTCCCTTCCAGAGCTTCTGTGATTGCCTCATTGCTTGTGGCATGGAATAGCACTGTCCTGTCTGAGTCCTGTTCTGTGCATTCATGTGGGAACAATGCGCTCCATGCACATTTACTCTGCTCTTGGGAATCCTTGCCTCTCACTCCTCTCCCAGCAGAGCTGCTGGCTTCACAGCAGGTGACATCTCAGAGTCATTTTGCTACTTGCAGCTGTGAATCGTTTTTTCCACAGCCAGGGTCATTACATAACTTTTCATGAGTCTGTGTTTTATTCAACCTTGGTAATATGTGAGCTCTTGAGGGGCAAAGACTGTTTTATTTATTCATGTCTTTTCTGGCCACCTAGGCCTGCAAGATATTTGCAGCCAGCCACAGGAAGGGTGGCGGGTCTCTGTGCCAGTTCTCTCTGAGTGAGTGTTCAGCAGAGGTTAGGGGGGAATCTTGAAAAAGCCAACACTGGGCAAGCATTTCAGTCACAGGGGACCTCATGAGAAAAGGCATGAGTGCTTAGAACAGCTATGGGGACAGCAAGAAATTTGCCTAAGATCAGGGTTGCCATAAGACAGAGACAGTGAAAAAGAGCAGCAGCCGGGATGTAGGGATTTTATACCAAACTAAAAATTGTTTTTTCTCAGATGCTGCCAAAAGTGGGAGGTCACTGAGGTCTTTTAAGCAGACAGATAAGTTAGATTTGTGTTTGAGAAAGATTGCTTTGGCTGTAATGTGAATGTTGATGGAAAAGTCAATACTAGAGGAAGATGAGCAGCTAGGAGATAACAGGGATTGTGTATTCAGGGTATTATTTGTTGTTATGAGATGGAGCTTGCTTAATGAATCATAGTAATTGACCAAGTCAAGCCTTGCAGAACCTCTCTGCCCTCAAACCTCCAGAGCAATCGTAATCTCCTATAATAACGAATACCTAGTAGGTGTGGTGGCTCACACCTGTAATCCTAGCTCTATGAGAAGCCCAGGCAGAGAATTGCTTCAGCCAAAACAACAGTGGTATGGTATGGTGGCGCATGCTTATAGTCCCAACTTCCTTAAGCCTGGGAATTTGAGGTTGCAGTGAGCTATGATCACATCACTGTACCCTAGCCTGGGCAGGACAGCAAGACCCTGTCTACAAAACAAAAAAAAAAGAAAGCAAGAAACCACCAGAAGAGTGGAGGTGCTGCATGAGCCTCCAGTTTCTCATTGCCTGTTTCCCTTTTTTTGGCTAGCCATAGTGAAAGAAACCTTATGTGCTATGATAAAATATATAGTAGAACCTACATTGACCATCTCCTTAAGTTGACCTAATTTTCATAGACTGGGCATGTACCACATATGCATATCAATACAGAAGGCCTGTTCCTTATGGTGACCACCTCCATATGTTAACCAGTTTGTTACAGTCCCTTGGGTAGGCAACTTATAGAGGTGCTCGTGTATATCTGTTTTCTCCCTCTGGTTCCTGGCAGGCAGTACCTGAATACCCTGAAATCTCCATAGTGATGTATGCTAGTGAGACAGCTGGGACCTGGGAGCTCCTGGGTGGCCTCAGGATGGGGTCTAACTGCCAGAAACAAACTGTGTCATTAGAGAGTTGACACTTTCAGTCCCACCCTCTGGAGGGGAGAGGGGCTGAAAGTGGAGTTGATCAGCACCGGCCAATGATGTGACCTATCATGCCTAGGTAATGAAGCCTCCATGAACACCCCAAAGGACAGGGTTTGGAGAGCCGACAGTGGTGTCCTGAGCATGTCTTTCCAGAGCGGGTGTGGGAGCTCCGGGCCCCTCCCCACACCTTGCTCTGTATCTCTCTCCGTGTGTCTGTTCATCTGATCCTTTGTAATATCTTTTCTGGTAAATAGGCAGACATAAGTAAAATGTTCCCTGAGTTCCATAAGTGCTCCTAGCAAATTAACCCGAGGAGGGTTAGTGGGAACCTTGATTTAGAGCCAGTTAGTCAGAAGCACAGGTCACAACCTGGGGCTTGCAAGTGGCATCTGAAGTGGAACTGAGTCCTCAGCCTGTGGTCTGACTCTACCTCTAGGTAGATAGCATGAGGGTGAAGTTAAGTCATAGGACACCCAACTGGTTTCTGCTAGGGAAAAATCCTCCAACATGCCAGGTATCAGAAGTGTTGTTTTGGGTGATAAGTGAGAGTAGAAATGAAAAAGTTTATTTTTCTAAAGAAATATGCTCACAATATAAAGCAGCATATAATGAAAAGAACAAGGATTTGCAGTTAGGAAATCCAGGTTAACAGGGAGCTCTGTACATAATCTATATAACACAGTTGTTATGAGGATAAAAAATTATACCAAATTACATACCAAAAGGAGCTATTAAATATTAGGTATGACCGTAGCATTGGGCATCTGCTTGTGGCTCTCAGGTAGTTTGTGAGATAATTCTGATTTGAGAGGTAACCTGGTACATACTGCTTTTAAAAGTTTGTAACCTCTTAAATAAGGGTCAACAGGCTGTGGCCCATGGGCCAAACACTTGTTTTTGTACTGTGGGAAGCTGAGAATGGTTTCTGTATTTTAAATGGTTGTATAAGTATCTACATAATATCCTTGATTTGATTTTACCTCTTCGGCCTCAAAACCTAAAATATTTAACATCTGGCCTTCTTTAGAAAAAAAAATTTCCAAGCCCTTCTCTAGAAGATTATGTAGTCAGCAGGTATCAAGCAACTTTTTACTGAGAAATCTGAATTCCCTCTGAATTTGGGTCATGGATTACTTGTGTGAACCACCATTTTCTCTCTTGGATGATGGTGGTAAGGCTGTTATATGTGCTACAGGGTAAGCTGGGAGATAACATAAGTATTTATATAAAATTTCCATTTATTTTAAAAGCAGAAATGAGGCAAAGTCCCTTTTGAGTAAATTGTGCTTGGTATAGGCCAAGCCAAACATCTGCCAACAAAGCCGTGGAGACCTTGGTGCCCCTTTTGTCCTTGGGCTTCCCAATGTCTCCTGGTTGATTATCACCTGCAAAGAAAGAAGAAGCTGAGGGCGGCGCCTGTGGCTCAAAGGAGTAGGGCGCCGGCCCCATATGCCGGAGGTGGCGAGTTCAAGCCTAGCCCTGGCCAAAACTGCAAAAAAAAAAAAATAAAAGAAAGGAAGAAAAGAAAGAAAGATGCTGAGCCTAGAACATCTCTCCTTTAATCACACGTGCTTTTAGGTTATGATCAAAGTGTTTGGTTGAAGTGACTTAGCTAGATACCCTCCCTTAGAAAAGTCTTAATGGCTGTGAAAATTTTTTCTTTCTTTATTTACGCCCAGCAACAGTTGTTAGGCGTCACCTGATGTGTGAACCATCATGAGTCAAATCTGCCTGTAAAGCACTAGGGTTCATATTTTTATGTAAGTATTTTAATAAAATAGAATATTATAGAAATGTTCTTAGGTCCTTGAGACTTTTTTTATCTTTAACAGCTTTATTAAGATAGAAATTACATAATATTCACCCACTCGAAGTATACAGATCAGTGGTTTGTAATGTATGCAGTTGTGCAAATACAGAATATCACCACAATCGATTTTAGTACATTTTTATCTCCCCAAATAGAAACTCTGTACCCATGAGCAGTCACTCCCCAGTCCTCCCATCCACCCAGCCTTGGGCAACCACCAGTCTACTTTCTGTCTCTGTACATTTGCCTGCTTGGGATATTTCATATAAATGGAGGCATACGCTAGCTGGTCCTTACAACTGGCTTCTCTCAGTTGGTGTCATATTTCCAAGGCTCACCCATGTGGCAGCATGCCTGGTTTTTCCTCAGCATCTTTTTTTTTTTTTTTTTGAGACGGAGCCTCAAGCTATCCCCCTGGGTAGAGTGCTATGGCATCACAGCTCATAGCAACCTCCAACTCCTGGGCTCAAGCGAGTCTCCTGCCTCCGCCTCCCAAGTAGCTGGGACCACAG
>CAUYQV010000560.1:0-10023 GCA_963574575.1 Galagoides demidoff
TCGATGGGTACTTGGGCTTCTTCCATGACATAGCAATTATGAATTGGGCTGCAATAAACATTCTGATACAAATATCTGTATGTTGTAATGTGGTTTTTGGTCTTCTGGACATATATCTAATAAAGGAATTGCAGGATCAAATGGCAGGTCTATTGTTAGCTCTCTAAGTGTTCTCCAGACATCCAGACATCTTTCCAAAAGGAACATATTGGTTTGCAATCCCACCAGCAGTATAGAAGTGTTCCCTTTTCTCCACATCCATGCCAACATCTCTGTTTTTGGGACTTTCTGATATGGGCTAAATTAGTGGGGTTAGGTGGTATCTCAAAGTAGTTTTGGTTTGCATTTCTCTAATGATTAAGGATGGAGAGCATTTTTTCATATATCTGTAGGCCATGCGCCTATCTTCTTTAGGGAAATTTCTATTCAAGTCCCTTGCCCACCCTAAGATGGGATCACTCGTTCTTCTTCTTGCTAATACGTTTGAGTTCTCTATGGATTCTGGTTATTAAACCTTTGTCAGAAACATGACCTACAAAAAACTTCTCCCATTCTGAGGGCTGTCTGCTTGCTTTACTTACTGTGTTCTTGGCCGTGCAGAAGCTCTTTAGTTTGATTAGGTCCCAGTAGTGTATTTTTGATGTTGCTTCAATTGCCCAGGGTGTCCTCCTCATAAAATATTTGCCCAGGCCAATTTCTTCAAGTGTTTTTGCTACACTTTCTTCTAGTATTTTTATAGTTTCATGTCTTAAGTTTAAATCTTGAGAGTGAGAGTCTATCTTAGTTAATGGTGAAAGGTGTGGGTCCAGTTTCAGTCTTCTACAGGTTGCCAGCCAGTTTGCCCAGCACCATTTGTGAAATAGGAAATCTTTACCCCACTCAATGTTTTTAATTGGCTTGTCAAAGATCAGGTAACGGTAAGTAGCTGGATTCATCTGCTGGTTCTCTATTCTGTTCCATACATCTACCTCTCTATTTTTGTGCCAGTACCATGCTGTTTTCATCACTCTGTATTTATAGTATAATCTGAGGACAGGTAGCATGATTCCTTCTGTTTTGTTTTTATTTCTGAGTAATGTCTTGGCTATTTGAGTATTTTTCTGATTCCATATAAAATGAAGTATTATTTTTTCAAGATCTTTAAAATATGAGGGTGGAGCTTTAATAGGGATTGCATTAAAATTATATATCGCTTTGGGTAGTATGGGCATTTTAACAATGTTGATTCTTCCCAGCCATGAACATGGTATGTTAACATTTGTTAACATTTTCAGCTATTTCTTTCCTTAGAGTTTCATAGTTCTCTTTATAGAGATCTTTCACGTTGTTAGGTAAACTTCCAAATATTTCATCTTCTTTGGCACTACTGTGAACAGAATAGAGTCCTTGACTGTTTTTTTGGCTTGGCTGCTATTGGTATATATAAAGGCTACAGATTTATGAGTGTTGATTTGGTAACCTGAGACGCTGCTATATTCAATGATCACTTCTAGGAGTTTTGTATTTGAATCCCTGGTGTTTTCCAGATATACAATCATATCATCTGTGAAAAGTGAAAGTTTGATTTTTCTGACCCTATATGGATGCCCTTTATTGCCTTTTCTTCCCTAATTGCGATGGCTAAAACCTCCATTACAATGTTAAAGAGCAGTGGAGACAATGGGGAACCTTGCCTGGTTCCTGATCTGAGTGAAAATGGTTTTAGTTTAGCTCCATTCAATATAATATTGGCTGTGGCTTTGCTGTAGATGGCCTCTATCGATTTGAGAAATGTCCCTTCTATGCTAATTTTCTTAAGTGTTCTGATCATAAAGGGATGCTAGATATTATCAAATGCTTTTTCTGCATCAATTGCGAGAATGTCTACACTGTCTACACTGTCTACACTGACACAGGAAGTTTCAGACTGAAACTATTTGGAGTTTCTGCTCTGTTTGGTAGTCTGCTCACCACCTTTTCAAACTTCTCTGAATTGGATATTGATTTTGGCCACTTGGCTCAAAGGGCTGTGTTTCATTTTTCCAATGTCCTCAATTTTATTCATTTAGTGGGGTATCTTGTCTCCCCTTATCCATATTTTAGCCACATTAGCACTATCGTGTGTGTCTGAGCTCTCATTTAATATGCCCAAGCAGGTGTGATCTGCATGAAGATGCCTTTGAGGATGTCTCCCTTGAAGTTCTTGTCCTCTCTGCATAGTTTTGCTGGTCCTATGGCCTGTGTCCGGTTCTTGTCAGTTCACTTATGGTGATGTTCAATAGATTTTGTATCAATGTGACCTTTGCAATGTTTCTATACTGGTCTCTTCTACTTAAATTTGTGAAGTAGTATGTGATTAGGTACTTATATAAATATACACAACATATAAATATATGTGGTATGTATAGAAATTATTTAGTATATATTATAATAGTGGGTATATGTGTTTGTAAATGTATGTATGTGACTATCTACCTATTTATCCATCTATCCAAATGATTTACCTATCTTTCTATATACAGATGCACATATATTACATACAGGACTAGGTCCTGAAATCTAATTATAAAAATATCCTAAAAGTGACCTTGACTACGAAGGGTCTGTGAGAGAATATGGTCAGTTTGGCTTATTCAGTCCCCTGAATAAGAGGTTATTTATATAAAGAGGAATTATTTACTTGGAAGCACTGGGTTTTGGAAATAGAAGTAATCATAGAAGTCATCATGGTCAAACTCTCATTTTCTAGCAAAGAATGTAAAAGTTAAAGAGTTAACTTAAAGTCACTCAATAGGGATTGGGGCCTGGGGGTTTTCTATTTAGCCTCTGGTTCCCTTCCTTATATCTTTGTCTAGTCCCTACATGAATTTTTGTTTTCAGGAAATACAATAGGTTAGAAATTAAATGGGGAGTTTAACATTATCATCCTGTAAGATTTTATTGTGGGAGTTGTTATGCAAGTGGGATCATATTTGTTCCTGAATTCTCCTGAGACCAGAGTGTCCAGGCATGGAAGACTGAACAGGGAGTAAAGGGCCTTGTAGATGAAAGATGTTTTCAGCATGGTAAGTGGACACCAGGGGCTTGGGGCCATGGTAAGTATACAAAAGGGACTAATCTGAGGCTTCCCTTCCCTAGTCTTTGGTCAAGGAAAAACCTAGCACCACCTTCTCCTGGTACCTTTCTATTTTCCCATCAACTCCTGGGAATTAGAGCCAGCAGTTCTGCAAATAGAAGTCACTTGGCTTCACAAAAAGGATACTATTAATGAAGAGTCTTCTGTTTCCACCAGCCTGAGGCCATCTTTTTGTGTCCCTCAATCCAAGAAGTGATTTTGGCATTGAATATTTAGGTTTGCCCAATGCTGAAATAACACTTGATTTATGCAATTCAGACAGATACCTATAAAATCACTGAATAGAAGCCAAACAGGATGAACTGACTGGTGTGTGAAATAACTGGGCATTTGACTCAGAACTTTAGTCTGGCTTGTGCTGCTATAACAGGTGCAGAGCACCAAATGGAGCCATGCCCTCATACAATTTTGATGAAGTAATAAAGCATGTGTATATAACTTTCATAGAAACACTGCAAGGGAATTCTTTTTAAATAAGCTTGCTGGTGGGAATTTTATACCCTAGGGAGATGAATTTAAGAGGGAAAGGCTGCAATGGGTTGGGCTGGCATGGGCTACCTCTGTGCCTGGAAAGGGCAGCAGCTGGTGCTTCCCCATTTAGACCATTTAGAACTTCTGACTGACTGGCTTGGTCACTGACCAACTTTTGACTATGAAGTACTTCACCAGTTTGGCTAAATGAGGTGGACTGGTGGCACACATAGGCGTTGCCAAGCCTTCCTATTTTTAATTTTTTTATGAACAGGTCTTTCCCTGGATTTCTACAAGTTTCAGATTAATAGGGGGTTACACATGATTAGGTTATATAGTTTGCTTTTCTAGGGTTAAAGTCTGAGTTGTAGGTGTCACCTTCCCCCAAGGAATGTGCAATATATGCCCAAAGGAGTGCAGTGTACCCACTGAGTTGGTTTTACCCAATCCTTCCTCCTCTTTTCTTTACTTGAATTGCATTGAGTTTTTTTCTCTCAGGTGAGCATATAGGTGTTAGCTGTTTTTCCATTCTTGTGAACTTTGCTTAGGAGAATGGTCTCCAATTCCATCCATGTTGCTAAAAAGGATACAAAATCTCTCTCTTTTTATGGCTGAATATTATTATTAAACATATACCATAATTTATTAATTTATTCATGTATTGAAGGATACTTTGTTTCCACCTGTTTGTGATTGTGAATTATGCTACTATAAACATTCCAGTTCAAATGTCTTCATGATAAAATATCTTTTTTTTCTTTTGGATAAATACTTAGTAGAAGGATTGCAGGATCAAATGGCAAGTCTACTTTTAGTTCTTTGTGGAAACTCCATACTTCTTTCCATAGAGGCTGTACCTGTTTGTAGTCCCATTTACAGTGTCTGAATGACAGAACAGGTCTTCACTTTGTTCCTGGTTTGTGGTCTTGGAACAAAGACATCTAAGCATCAATTCCATAAATGAAGTCTAGAGATCTCTGTGACCAACTAGCCATAAGCTCATTACTGTCTCTACTTGTTAGTTTCTGTCTTTGATTCTTTTATTTATTCATTTTTTAAAAAAACATCGTAACTTGGACATAATTTTAGATTTGCAGAAGAGTTATATTTTCTCTCTCCCTTCATCCTTCAAATACTTTAGTGTGTATTTCCCAACACAACCACTATACATCATATAAATATGCTGTTTCTCATTAAAGATTCACTCACTGGTTTTTGCAGCCATTGATGATTCTTGCCTTATTTAATTTTGAATGATCACTTTAGTAAATATCCACCATGTCTCAGCTACTGCTCTAGAGACATGCATGAATACAAGTCACTCCATAGCCTCTGTCCATTAGAAAATACAGACACATAAACACTGTAGCAAATGGAACAAGGACAGTGAGAGGGCAGCTCAGAAGAGGTCAGGATGACTGTCTGGGCAGTGAGGTTAGAGAGGACCTCTCATAAGTAATTTCTGAAACGAATGTCTCCAATTAAAGCAGAGGACATACAGGCACTCTAGGCCTTATATGTTATTATGGTGATATGAAGTCTTAGCTGTTCCAAATTTAATAATTTCCTACTGCCTGCACATTTTTAATCTTAGTATTTCTCATCATTTTCAAACTTTTTGACATCTTTCCATAGGAAGAAATACACTTTACATTGTGGTGTAGTGCACACACACTATAAAATCTCCAGGAATAATACTTAATTTTCTATTGTACTCAGCTTTACCCTATGCTGGTCTCTTAATAAATGTAGAACTAACACATACAATATATGGGAATAGAGATGTGGAATCTGCATTTCTAACAAGTTTTCTGTGTCATTCTGATGCATCCTAGGGTACTAACATAGGGAAAGGCGTAAAATATTCTGAGACGAAAAATGTGGCTTCAGGTGGTTCTGTTTAATGGGGAAGATCTTAAAGTTCACCAGCAGGGGAACCCTACTTTAGTTGATAAGTTAGATCTTTGTTATCTGTGTTCATTTGCTGATTTACAGTTATCTGGCACTGGGGAAAAAAAACAATGTCAAGATTTTTTTGAAGGCTCAGTCCATTTCTATTTGTGGGTGGTTGACAAGGCTAATGAGAACTCTCTGGCAAAGATGGGATAGTTTTCCCTAGCAAGAGAATGAAGGTTTCAGTAGTGAAGTAATTCATTCCAGTTTCCTGCTAATGCTTCATCTCACTCTGTCAATATTGCTGCAAATGCTTAAGGTGCTGGATTAAGAGACAATAGGAGCAAGGGAAAGACAGTGTAATTCCGGGGCTTTGAAAAGGGATTTTTTTAACCTTACATTAGTATAAATTGCTTAAAAACGTGGGCCTTAGATCAAATGTTGGCTTACCTTTGATAGGCAGATCTCTGTGTGTGGCACATTTCCTTCTAGAGAATAAAGTCTTTTGGACTGCAAGTTCCAACCATAGTGTCCTTTATTTTAATGATATGTGATTCCAAGTAACCAGCACCCCCCAAAAGGGGATATTGAAAAATAACACAGAAGTTCACCTAGGAAGAACAAGCGAAAAAGGCACAGGGCAGAATGCCACATGGTGCTGGAGTCTCAAGTTTTGGAAATTGTGGCAGGATGTGTTTCTGGGGATTTGAGGTGCTTTAAAGTCCTGCGAAGAGCACATTGGACGCTGTAGTGACACATAGTCAGGTCAGCTTGTTACACAAGAAGGGGATGTGGTCATTCATTGACTCTAACATGGAAGAGAATCTGAAGGGAGGCGGTCCAAAGGAGGAAAGGTCAGCTAGGTGGTTGTCTCAATGGCTTCAATGGGAGAAGCAAAAAATTGAAAGTAGGGAGCAATGGAGAAGGTGGTTTGTCTTCCAACCATCCTTCTCTCACCCCAGTCACTAGAATGTGTCATGAAGAGAGGAGCTTGATTTTGCTCTCTGTTCAAATCTTAGCACCTACACAATTGCCTGGCATATAGCAAAATAATCAATTAATGCTTATTTAACCACTTCTATAGAATTTCATCATCTCATTAAAACAACCAATTAATTATAAGGGAAAAGATACCTTCCAAGTTAGTTATTTGGCCTAAAAACACCAAAGGGAACAGTTTTCCCAAGGTAACTCAGGTCCTCTACATTGCAAGGAAAAAGCACAGGAAGTCTCTGAAAGGCAGAGAAGCCACAGGAAATCCCCTGGTTTCTTTATTGCCTCCCACATGTCCTAAACAAAGCACTATAGGAACCTTCAACCCAGAACTGCCAACAGGAGCAAGCTAAAAAATGTTCAAGAAAAGCCAATGCTGGGGGGCGGAGCCAAGATGGCAGACTGCAGCCAGCTTCCCACAGAGGGAAGGAGACTTAAAGGACAGAAGCCTGGCAAGTAAGCTGATAGTTTGGAGCTGAGCCAAGAGAGAAGATTGAAGAACCCACAACAACTTTGCTAAGGTGAGCTGTGATTCCAAAAATACAATTAAAAGGTACAAAACCCACCCCCAGCAGCTGCAGCAGAGTCCTCTGCTCCTAGAGCCATGGGCACTGTAGTTGGTGCCAGAGGAGCCCACTACTCCTGGCAGGCCCATAACTGCTTGCTAGAGCCACATGCACCCTGCGGGGGCAGTGCAGGAGTCCCCCACTCCTGGAAGCTGCAGAGGAGTCCCCAACTAGGGGCAGGCCCAGAACTGCTTTCTAGAGCAACAAGTGCCCCACAGGGGCTGGCAGAGGAGTCCCTCGCTCAGGCGGCCCAGAACTGCTTTCTAGAGCCCCATGCCCCACGGGGGCTGGTGGAGGAGTCCGCCACTGTGGGCAGGCCCAGAACTGCTTGCTGGAGCCATGTGGCCCTGCAGGCAGTGGTGAAGGTGTCCCTCACTCTGGGTGAGCCCAGATCTGCTTGCTAGAGCTGTGTGTGTCCCGGGGGTGGCTGCGGAGGAGCCCTCCATTCCAGGTGGGCCTAGAACGGCTTGGTAGAGTCATGCGTGTCACACAGGCAGCGGCGGAGGAATCCTGGCTCCTGGTGGGCCCAGAACTAATTGCTAGAAGCACGTGTCCCATGGGTGGCTGCAGGGAAGTCCTCCATTCTGGGCAGGCCCAAAACTGCTTGCTAGAGACAGGTGTTCCCGAGGGGCGCCTGAGGAGTCCCCCAATCTGGTCAGGCCCAGCAAGCTGTAAATCCAAGCAAGAGCATTTAAGAACACAAATACAAGTACAAACAAGGCCCCAGAACTGCTTGCTAGAGCTGCACACCTCCCACAGACAGCAGATGGCCACGGAGGAGCCCCCATCTCCAGGCAGGCACAGAACTACTTGCTAGAGCCATGCATGCCCCATGGGTGGCTGAGGAGATCCCTGCTCCATGCTCCAGGCAGGCACAGAACTACTTGCAAGAGCCATGCATGCCCCATGGGTGGCTGAGGAGATCCCTGCTCCATGCTCCAGGCTCCCGCTCTGGATGGGCCCAGGACTGTTTGCTAGAGCCACATGCATCCTGTGGGTGGCTCTGGGATCCCGCACCGAGAGGGACCAGATCGGCTAGCTAGTACCGTGCATCCAGCGGGTGGAGGCAGTGGGAGTCCTCTGCTCCCCATTCCCCTGCCCCCGCGGTTGTCCTGGTGGGGGTGAACTAGGACTGATCCGGCTGCTGTTCCCCTACCCCACCATTGCCCCAGCATGGCTAACTAGGACTGATCTGGTCATGTGCATGCGTGCCCTGCACCACCACTGCTATTCCCCTGCCCCCTAGTTGCTCCGGCAGGGCTGAACTAGGACTGATCTAGCCACAGCAGTTCCCCGTCCCCCAGTTGCACCAGCAGGGTGAAACTAAGATTGACCTGGCTACACGCATACCATCCACAGCTGCTGCTATTCCCCTTGCCGCCAGTCGCTCCAGTGGGGCCAAACTAGGACTGATCCAGCTTCTGCCATTCCCCTCCCCCCTGGTGGCCCTGGTAGGGCTGAACTAGGACTGATCTGGCCGTTGCCAGTCTCCTTCCCACCTCTGGCCGCACTGGTGGGGCCGAACAAGGATTGATCTGGCTGCTGCCGTTCCCCTGCTCCGCCCCACCATTACCTCACGGGGCTGAAGTAGGACTGTTTTGGATGCTCTTGTAATCCACACAGCCACTGTTGTTCACCTGCCCCTTGGTAACCCCAGCGGGGCTGAACAAGGACTGATCCAGCTGTGTAAGCACCCCACACCACTGCTGCAGTTCCCCTGCCCCCTGGTAACCCTGGTGGAGCCAAACTAGGACTGATCTGGCAACTGCAGGTCTCCTGCCCCCTGGGTGCCCAGGCAGGCTGAACGAGGTCTAATCTGGCTATGCATGCTCCCACACAGCTGCTGCTGCTCTGCTGTGCCCTGGATGCCACAGCACCTGAGAACTAGGAGAAGACAACTGACACTCCCTGTCTCTCTGGGCAACCAGAAGAAGCCATGGATTGAACAGTTCTGATAAGGTCTCCAAACAGGGTAACTCAGCATGGGGCAGAATCAATGGAAAAACTCTGGCAACTTGAATAACCAGAGTAGATCAACTCCCCTGAGTAAAAATGGGGAAGATGCAATAGAAGACCCCATCCACAAAAAGATGGCTAAGATGTCAGAAATCGAGTTCAGAATGTGGATAGCAAATAAGATTAACAGAATGGAAGAAAGGAAGGAATTAGAGGTTCAAGAAATTATTCACAAGATTTCTCAAGAAATTATTCAAAAGATATATCAAGGAATTATTCAAAAGATGTCTCAAGAACTCAACAATTTCAAAGATAAAATGATCAAAGATTTTGAAATACTGAGCCAAGAGGTTGCAGCCCTCAAGGATCTGAAAGATATGGTGGAATCCCTCTGTAACAGAGTGGAACAGGCAGAAGAAAAGATCTCTGACTTTGAAGACAAAGCTTTGAAGAAGCCCAGGAGCGCAAAGATCAAAAGAAATGGAGAGCAAAAACAGATCTCACTCTCAGAGAACTCTCGGATAATTCAATGAAAACTAATATTCGCCTTATAGGAATCCCTGAAGCAATGAAGTTGCTTCACAAAACACAGAGGCTCTTCTTCATGAAATTATGAAAGAGAACTTTCCAGACATGCCAAGAGATTCTGAAATTCAGACAGCAGATAGTTTCAGAACCCCAGCACGACTCAACCCAAATAAGATATCCCCCGGGCACATCATATTTAACTTCACCAAAGTTAAGATGAAAGAGAAAATTCTGAAAGTAGTTAGATGTAAGAAAACCATAACCTACAAGGGGAAGAGTATTAGGATGACTGCAGATCTCTCAGCTGAAACCTTTCAGGCTAGAAGAGGATGGTCATTGACTTTTAATCTCCTAAAATAAAATAACATTCAACCCAGGATGCTGTATCCAGCTAAACTGAGTTTCACCTATGATGGAGAAATTAAATATTTTAACAACATTCACATGTTGAAGAAATTTGCCATAACTAAACCAGCTCTCCAGGAAATTCTCAAACCTATC
>CAUYQV010000575.1:0-11426 GCA_963574575.1 Galagoides demidoff
ATGGCTTCACAGCTCATAGCAACCTCCAACTCCTAGGCTCAAGCGAGTCTCCTGCCTCCGCCTCCCAAGTAGCTGGGACCACAGGCACCCGCCACAACACCCGGCTATTTTTTGGTTGCAGCCATCATTGTTGTTTGGTGGGTCCGGGCTGGATTCGAACCCGCCACCTTTCTCTCAATATTCCCTTTTACTCACCCCCTTTCCTTTCTCTTTTCCTTTTCTTTCTTTCTTCTTCGTTTAAAAAATCTTTTCTCACTTCTTGCTCTTCAGTCTTCTCATCCTTCTGGTCCTGTACCAAAAGTACTCATCAAACCATAGGCTAGAGGCACTGTAACTTAAAGATCAAGAGGAAGCGAAAAGAAAATTAGAGCAAGGAAATAGATAAAAGAAAACATTCATGAGGAAGAAATTGCAGAAATATCCCAGCAACATGAAAACCCAGTCCAGAGAGGCAGTGCCTGTGGCTCAAGGAGTAAGGTGCCAGCCCTATATACCGGAGGTGGTGGGTTCAAGCCCGGCCCTGGTCAAAACTGCCAAAAAAAAAAAAAAAAAAAACCAGTCCAGAGCAGCAACCACCCTCAAGGGACCATGAGGTAGCTACTGCAGAGTTTTCCACCTATAGAGAAATGTTAGAAATGACAGAAGGGGAATCTAAAATACAGGTGAAGAAAACAATGAAGTAAATGAAGGAAACAATGAAGGAAATTGCTGATAAAGTGGAAAAGAGATGAACAATATGAAGAATATAGAAAGGATATAGCAGAGTTGAAGGAATTGAAGCAGTCAATTAGGGAACTTAAATATGCAATAGAAGGTATGAACAACAGATTAGACCATGCACAAGAAAGAATCTCAGAGGTAGAGGACAAAGCTTTTGAGATATCTCAGATAGTTAAGAGGCAGAAAAGAAGAGAGAGAAAGCAGAACATTCACTGACAGAATTATGGGATTTTATAAAGCATTCAAACAACGTACGAGTTATAGGTATCCCAGAATGGGAAAAAGAATGCCCCAGAAGAATGAAAGCCACACTGAGAATATTATAAATGAAAATTTCCCAAATATCACCAAAGATTCTGATACACTCCTTTTGGAGGGATATCGGACCCCAGGTTGCCTCAACTTAAATAGAGATTCTTGAAGACACATTGTGATGAACCTGTCCAAAGTCAAGACAAAAGAAAAGACTTTGCAAGCTGCCAGGAGTAAGCATCAATTGACCTATAGGGGCAGATCCCTCAGTGTGACCTCTCTAATGAAACTTTTCAAGCCAGAAGACAATGATTATCTACCTTTAATCTACTTAAACAATTTCCAGCCCTGAATTCTATATCCCACTAAGCTAAGCTTTAAAATTGATGGAGAAATCAAATCTTTTACCAATATGCAAAGATTGAGGAAATTTGCCACAACAAGACCAAATCTACAGGAAATACTTCAACCTGTTCTACACACTGACCATCACAATGGACCACCAGAAAAGTAAACACCCAGAAATTAAAGGACAGAACCTAGCTTTCGCAATGACACAAAAGACAAAACTAAGCAATGGACTTTCACAAAATAAGATGAATTATCTCAATAAATATTAATGGCTTGAATTCCTCACTGAAGAGGCATACATTGGCTGATTGGATTAAAAAACACAAGCCATCCATTTGTTGTCTGCAGGAAACATACCTAGCTTCCAAAGACAAATTAAAAGTCTGAGTTAAGGGTTGGAAGACAATTTTTCAGGCAAATGGAATCCAGAAGAAAAGAGAGGGTGCAAATTTATTTTCAGATACATGTGGATTCAAAGCAACTAAAGTCAAAAAAGACACAGATGGTCACTTCCTATGGGTCAAGGGAAAAATACAACAAGAAGACATTTCAATTCTAAATATTTCTGCACCCAACTTAAATGCTCCCAGATTCTTGAAACAGACCTTACTTAGTCTGAGCAATATGATATCCCATAACTCCATAATAACAGGGGAATTTAACACTCCTCTTACAGAGCTGGGTAGATCCTCTAAACAGAAATTAAACAAAGATATAAGGGTCTTAAATGAGACTTTAGAACAACTGTGCCTGATAGTATATAGAACACTCCATCCCGAAGATAAATAATATACATTCTTGGGGTGGCACCTGTGGCTCAAAGGAGTAGGGTGCCAGCCCCATATGCCAGAGGTGGCAGGTTCAAACCCAGCCCCACCCAAAAACTGCAAAAAAAAAAAAAAAACATATTTTTTGAGGCTTTGGAAAAAAATAAGTTAATTGATGACTCCATACTGAACCTCAGAGTCAAAGCATTCTATAATAGACATACTATTATTTGACAATGTGAATGTTACTTTCTTTGCATTACTATTATTATTATTGCTTAATACTTCATTGCAACAATCGTCTGATTTCTTTTCTGAATGTATTTATCTTCATTCATTCTTTACGAGATTTTTGTTTCTAGTCCTTACCTTAAACATTGTTATTGTTGTTAAATTTTAAGCCTTTTTAATTCTGTGAAGGCAAAAAGTGGAAACCTAATAATCACATGTATATGTAAATAAAAAAATAAAAATAAAAATAAAAGAATATGCATTCTTCTCATTGCCCAATTCTCCAAAATTGATCATATCCTAGGGCACAAAACAAACTTCTTTGTGATGTGGGCTAATCTCACTGGAGTTAGACAATACCTCAAGAGTGGTTTTGATTTGCAATTCTCTGATGATTAGGGACAATGAGCATTTTTTCATGTGTTTGTTGGCCATTCATCTGTCATCTTCAGAGATATTTCTGTTCAAGTCTCTTGCCCACTTATAAATGGGGTTGTTTACCCTTTTCTTGTTGATTAATTTGAATTCTCTGTACATTCTAGTTATCAGCCCTTTGTCAATTCATAGCATGCAAATATCTTCTCCCATTCTTAAGGCTGTTTGCTTTAGTTGTGGTACCATTAGCTGTGCAGAAGCTTTTTAGCTTGATTATTGATTTGTATATATTGAACCATCCTTGCATCCCTGGGATGAATCCTGCTTGATAATGTTGAATGGTTTGCTGTTAAATTCAGATTGAATCTGTTAATCACTTTCAACAGTATTGACATTTTAACAATTCTACCAATCCATGAGCATGAGGTGTTTTTCCATTTGCTTTTATCATATGCTATTTCTTTACTCAGTGTTTCATAATTCTTGGTTAAGTAGATTCCTAAGTATTTTATTTTATTTGTAGCTATTGTGAATGGAATGACTATTTGATATGACACTCAGCTGGACTGTTATTGGTATAGAAATGCTACTAATTTATTTTGTAACCAGAAACTTAGCTGAATTTATTTATCAATTCCAGGAGACTTTTGGTAGAGTCTTTGGAATTTTCCAGATAGAAGAACATATCATCAGACAAAAGTGATAGCTTGACCTTCTCTTTCATGATTTGGATACCCTTTATTTCTTTCTCTTGTCTGATTGCTCTTGTTGGGACTTTCAGCAATATGTTGAATATAAGTGTAGACAGTGGGCACCCTTGTCTGGCCCCAAATCTTGAAAGGGAAGGTAATTTTCAATTTTTCCCCATTAAGTATTGTGCAGTCTCTGTGTTTGTCATTTTATAGTCTTTCTAATTTTGAAATATGTTCTTTCTCTGCCTAGTTTGTTGAAAGTTTTTTGTCATGAAACTATTGGATTTGTCAAAGAGTTTTTTTGCATCTATTGAAATGATCATATGATCTTTCTTTTTCTTCTGTTTATGTGATGAATGACATTTATTAATTTATATATGTTGACCCATCCTTGCATTTCTGGGATGAAACCCACTTGGTTGTGGTGGATTTTTTTTTTTTTTATGTGCTTTTGAATTCAGTTTGCTAGTATTTTATTGAGAATATTTGCACCTATATTCATAAGGGATATTGGTCTGTAGTTTTACTTTTTTATTGTGTCCTTATGTGGCTTTGGTATCAAAGTAATACAGGCTTCACAGAATGTTTTTTGGGGGGGATTCCCTCTTTGGTGTCATGGATTAATTTCTGTAGCGTGGATAACCAGCACTTCTTTGTAAGTCTGGTAGAATTTGGCTGTGAAATCATCTGATCCAGGACTTTTTGGAAGGTGTATTGGGGGGACTGGAAAAAAAAAATTATTATGACTTTGAACTCCCTGCTCATTATTTATCTATTCAGGAATTCTATATCTTCCTAGTTGAGTCCTGGTAGGTTGTGTCTTGTTAGGAATTTGCTCATTTCCTCTGCCTTTTCTAGTTTATGTGCATAGAGATTTTTGCAGTATTCACAGATGTTTTGCATTTCTGTGGTATCAGTTGTAATATATCATGTTTTATTTATGTTTGAAATTCACTGAGTCCTTTCTCTTCTGTTCCTGATTAATCTAGTAAGAGATCTATGAATTTTGTCTATCTTTTCAAAGAATTAACTTTTTGTTTCATTGATCTTTTGTATTATTTTATTATTTTTCATTTCATTTAGTTCAGCCCTGACCTTTGTTATTTGTTTTCTTCATTGGCTTTGAGTTTGGTTTGCTCTTCCTTTTTTAGTTCCTTGAGATGTGACATTAGATTGTTAATTTATATTTTTTCTTTCTTTTTAATGTGGGAATTTAAAGCTGTGAATTTTTATCTTAGGAATTCTTTTACTATTTCCCTTAGTTTTGATAGCTGTGTCCCTTTGTTGTTCAGTTCAAAAATTTTTTGATTTCCTTCTTAATTCCATTATTGACCCAATAATCATTCATCAACAGGTGGTTTTTTCCATGGATCTGTGTAGAATTGAGTGTTTCTCTTGAAGTTTACTTCTAGTTTCAACTCCCTGTGGTCTGGGAAGATACATCATATGATTTCTTTTATTTTTAATTTGTTGTGATACGTTTTGTGGCCTAAGAAAGGACAATCTTGGAGAAAGTCACATACACTGGCAAGATGAATGTATGTTGAGTTGTTTTTAGTAAAATATTCTGTAAATGTCTGTTAGGTCTATTTGTGTTAGAGTCCCATATAAGTCCAGTGTTTATTATTTTTTTTCTTCTTTGAAGATTTGCCTAACTCTGACAGTAGGATGTAGAGGTCTCTGGTATTATGTTGCTACTACTAATTTCCTTGCTGAGCTCTAGTAGAATTTGCTTTATGTATCTGAGAGCTCCTGTGTTAGAAGTATATATACTGAGAATTTTTATGTCCTCTTGTTGAATTGCTATCTTTCTGTACTATTGTACAATGAACACCTGTATCTTTCTTTACCATTGTTGATTTAAAGTCAATTTTACTTGGTATGAGAATGTTTATCCCAATCCTTAGGCAATTGTTTTATAACAGTTGTGAACTTTACTTTTGGGGGGCAATTTTACACTACTGGATTTGTGCGGGTTTATACATAATGCATTTCTGCACTAGTGTATTGTGCGGGTTTGTACATAATGCATTTCTGAGTAATTCCTGCAGGGGAAGTCTGGTCATGACCAATTCTTTTAGTGTTTGCTTCTCTAGAAAAAGCCTAGTTTCTCAATCAATTGTGAAACTCAGTTTTTCAGTATACAAAATTCTAGGCTGGCAATTGTTCTATTTAAGATAATTTAAGATAGGGTCTCAATAACTTTTAGATTGCATGGTATCCATTGAGAATTCTCTAGTTAGCCTGATGGTTTTTCCATTGTAGGCTAGTTGTTGCTTTTGTCATGCTGCTGTAAAATTTCCTACTTCCTTTTGACTTTGGCCAGGTTGATTACTATATGTCCTAGAGATATCATATTGCTATGAATTTTCCCAGTGTTAAACAAATGTCTTATATCTATCTGGATGTTTGAATCTCTGGCAATGTAGGAAAGTTTTCTTCAATAATTCTCTTGAATAAATTTTCCATACTTTTAGTACTGTCTTCTTTTCCCTCAAGTATACCTATAATTCATATGAGTTTGTTTTGTACTATCTTATAGGTTATTGCTCAGACTTTTTTATTTTCTTCTCTGCCTATTTGAATGATTGGGTTAGGTAAAAAGCTTTGTCTTTAAAGGCTCTGAGTTTCTTTATTCTCCTTGGTTTAGTTTGTTGTTGAAGCTTTCTGCTGTGTTTTGAAATTCCCTAAATGCCTCTTTCATTTCTTTATATTCTGTTATATCTTTTCTTAAGTTGTCTAGTTAGTGCCTTGTTTATTGATTTCCTAAAAAGGGGGAGGGCTTATTTTCATAGGTTTTCAATTTCCTCTTTAATTCCATTCGTTTTATTTTCTATTAATATTGTGAATTCCATTTCTATCATTTGGTAATTTCCTTGTGGTTGGAGTTCACTCTTGTAGCTATACAGTAATCCTTTTGGGGTGTCAAATTTTGCTTTTTCATGTTGCCAAGGTTCTTTTGCTGGTTTCATTTCATCTGAAATTTTTCTAGGTTCATCACTTTGTAGGGTACCTGTTCTTTGCTCAGAACTCTCTGGTTTAATTAGAATGAGGGGAGGTCCCTAGATGGTACTTTTTTCCTATTCTGAAATGTTGATGCAGTGGGGAGGGACATGTGCACTAAAAGACTTTAGAACATCTGTTATGATTTGTCCTGTTAAACTATGATTACCACAATTAAAGCCTATGCTGGATGATCTTTATATGGAGTGTTGGGTTTCTCCCCAGGTTATTCTAGGGAGCTCGAGTCAGGGTGAGATCCATGGAGGCTGGCATTGTGAAAATTGCTCTGTCTGGGTTCTCCTTGAGAGGTGATGGTCGCTACTGAGTGAGGCATGAGTTCCTAGGCAGTGGGCAATTACTTGAACCAGGTCCAGGTATAATGGTGGCTCAAGGCTGAGAGCTCCTGGAGGGATATTGGACCTTAGGGAAGTTGTGCTAGCACTGTAACAGTAGTGGAGACCCAGGAGTGGAGTCTTGGGGTCCAGGTATAGTGCTGGAATTTCAGGGGTGGTGTCCCAGGCCTGGTGGGAGCTCTCCAAAGTGAAAATCTCAGAATTGGGATGGTGGAAGAGCCAGAATCAGGGTTTCTGATCATTTCCTCAGAGCTGGAAGCAGGAAATATGCACCATAACTCATTTTGATCTGGTGGCTGAAGGTAGGCCCACATAGGGATCAGGGTGTTCTGCCAGCCAGGGACCATGAGTGTTAAGTCATATGTGTAGGAGTATGTTGTAGAAGTCCAGGGACCAAGAGTTCTCCTTAAACTCTACATATAGCTGTGGAGGTCACCCAAAACTTTTCAGGTTTGAGCCTGTAGTAGTCAAGATCCCACCATGTTGGAGGATAGGGACACTTCACTCCCTGTCCAAGGTACAGTTTAAGGGAGTATTACCTCAGTTTTCTCTCTCCCCAGCTGGGTAGGAAGCAATATGAAGTCTACTGCTGCAAATTTGAATCCCTTGGAGACCTGGAACCATTCACTTTCTTGTTCACTCCACATATCCTGCTTCATTTCCCAGTGGTTTCACAGTGTTCCTTCCGTCATATCAGGAGGTAGGCATCTGTCTGCAATTTACACTCCCTTCCTTGAGAGTGGCATGCTTGTTGGCTATTTCTAGTCTGAAATCTTTAAGGGATTTTTAACTGAGAGAAGGTCTCACTGTGTTGCCTGCTCTAGAGTTCAGTGATAATAGCTCACTGAAATATCAAACTTTTGGACTCAAATAATCCTCCTTCTCAGCCCTCCTAGTAGCTGAGACTACAGTCACATGCCACCACACCTGGATAATTTGCACATTTTGTGTAGAAACAGGATCTTACTCTATTCTTGCCCAGGCTGGTCACAAACTCCTAAACTTAAGCTATTTTAAACAGATGACAACTTATGTTTCTTCCCCCAAAATCAAAGAAATGAACACAACAAACACTAAAAACTCTGCATGTTAACACCATCCCATCCACATTTGAGTTTTTGTGGTTTCAATTTATATCTTTTTATACTGCCCATCTCTTAACAAGTTGCAGTAATTATTATTTTTATAGATTGGTCTTTTAGTCCTTATACTCAAGATGAATGAAATGTACAACCACAATAACAGTATTGAATAATCTGAGTTTGTCTGTGTACTTACTTTTACAAGAATGAAAGGAATGAATATTGTGTACAAGATATGAAAATTACCTCAAAGGAACAAGTCTAAGAATTATTGGTGTTCAAGAATGAGTTGAGAATGAGCAAAGGTAGAAAACTTATCCTTGTGAGCTTATCAAAGGCAGACATTTATGTTTTCAACTATTTTCTCTAAGGACACTAATGTCTTCCTTTGTTCAAATTAAAGAACTCCCTTTAGTATTTCATATAAGATGGATTTGATGGTAATAAACTCCCTCAAGCTTTTGTTTCTCTGGAAAAACTTTCTCTCTCTCTCATGTTTAAGGATAACTTTACTGAGTAGAGTATTATTCAACTGCACTTTTCTTCATCACTTAGGATATGTCATCCCACTACCTCTGGTCTATATGCTAAGAAGTCTATTCGCAGATGAATGGAGCTCTTTTACACATTATTTTCTTCTTTTCTCTTGCAGATTTTCAGACCCTTTCTTTGTACTCTACTTTAGAAAGTTTGGTTATGTTGTTCCTTGGGATGTTCCTATGAGGGTTGAATCTGGTGGGGGATATGTAGTAATTGTATCATTTCCTAGGTTTGTAAAGTTTTTTTTTGTTATTTCTTTGAATAAGCTTTCTACTCCATGCTCTTTGTCAACTCTTTCTTGAACACAAATGATTCTTAGACTGGCTATTATGAGATAATTTTTCATGGTTGTAGGTGATCATCATTTCTATTCATTCTCTTTTTTTTCCTTTTTTCTTCTCTGTGTATTTTTTAAAAGGCTATTTCAAGATCACGAATTCTTCTCTCAATTTGATCTATATTTCTATTAAGAGCTTCTAATATATTTTTAATTTCAACAACTGCAACTGCATTTTCTTAGTTTCAGATTTCTGTTTTATTTGTTCCTATTATTTCAATCTTTGTTAAATTTTTATGATAAATTTCTGAGTTGTTTTCTTTGTTATATTTATTGGATTTATTGTTGGATTTATTTCTATCCTTAAACCTGCTATTTTTAAAAATACATATACAGTTTTTAAAATTTCAGATTAATATGAGGATACATATGACTAGGTTACCTTGTTTGCATTTGTAAGGTAAAGTTCAAGTTGTAGTTGTGTCTTTCACCCAGAAAGTGTGTCACATACCCATGCATTGGAACTTGCTGGACCCCTTGACCCCTTCTTGAATTTAACTGATTTTTTCTCTTGTGTGAACAGATATTTAATACACTGGTTTCTATTTAGTATTGAGTAAATCTGATGCTCATTTTTCCATTCTTGTGATACTTTACTTATTTTGAATTCTTGATCTGAGGCCTCATATTTCATTGACTCATTATGGTTGCTAACTGGTTTCCTTCTTTGTCTGGGGAGGTCATGGATTGCTGTTGCTTTTGGTAGATGTACATCTATGTCTTTTCATTGAAGGATTAGTTATTCAGTCTAGTCTTCTCTATCTAGTTTGTTTTGTCTTATTCTTGGATATGTTTGCTTAGAAGTTCTGGGGATTCAACCGTTGAGTTTCCTTTATACCAGGTCACCTTTTTGAGACTGTATCATGTGGTAAGTTCAGGGATGCCTCAGTTCTTCAATATATCCAGAGGAGTACCTGTCCTGATTTGGGAAGTCCCATAGGGATTATACTGGCAGTGTGGGAAGACTGACTAGGTATATATGTCTAGGGGACTCATATACCATCCCTACTATAGGGATGATGCTGATGAACAGCCACTTTTGGGACATTCATCTTGGCCAAGATACATGGGGTTACTAATCCAAATCTCCCTTTGTCTATGGCTACCTTCAAGGGATTTTCTTTCTATAGACGATCATGATGTTCCACCTCATTCTTAAATTTTATGGTATAGAAAAAAAGTCTCTGGGGGAATTTTTCCACATGTGTTGACTGACAGATTTGGGGAAGTATATCAGAAACACAAAACGTCAATTCTCTTATCTGCCCAGAGAATTTTACTATTCTGTGGCCCAGAGGACTGTCTCTTCCTCAAATGTGAGTTCTGGATGATTACCTTGCTGCTAAATATTTATTTTAGTTTTCAATGAGAGGAAGTTAAGCCAGATTACTTCCATCTGGCTATTTTGGTGATATCCTCCCTTTCTCTTTTTGGGGTTCATGTTCCTGTCTTCCATCTATTAGACCCTCACTGCGTCTGAGGGCTTTGAGTTTCTAAAACACACCAGTCTCTACTCCCCAAAAGTAGGCTTCGTATATCTCTTCATGTTGGAAAGTTTGATGTCTAGATATATTTCACATAATTTTCCCAAGGTTCCCATTCCAAAGATTAGGTTTGCAGAGCAAAATTTTTTTATGGGTCATATATTTGGTGAGTAATGGAGTTTAAAAAGGAACCTAGGTTTATTGTCACCCACTTCACTCCAAACTCTCATGTTTTAGGGAGAAATTGGCATGTTATATGTCCCTCAAGAGTCCCCAGGGATAAAAATAGGTGATGGCCAGGATGGACCCCTGAGCTGGCACCTGGGGGGTTAGCACATAGGTGTGGCAAGGACCTCAGATTCAGAGTGGGATAGGTATAGGATTTTGCTCCTTAGTGGGCACAACCCCTGACTCCCCACTTGGGGTCATCAATAAGCTATGAGTGAAAGATGAACCTTGTGGGCCTTATAACATAGAACGTGTCAGTGAGGATATGGGCTATGCTCTCCTGAAGGCCTTGTGCTAGGCCAGGCCACAAGGAAAACCTGGAGATCCATAAACAGGCCACCAACAATATAATAAGCATCTTATACCTCTTCAGCCCAGGGAACATTTGGGCATCAAGGCAGAAAATCCAGTTAGAGCTCAATTGACTCAAACCTTCTCTTAAAGGACAGAAGATTCTGTCCCATTATCCAAGAGGATGCTTTCAACATGGCCACGCTGTTCAAAGTCCCACTGTAGGGCTATCCAAAGGGAAACTTAGTAAGGCCTGGAGATATTTTTACCACTATCCCTATAGTTTGGAGAGTTACCTCAGGACTATAGTTTTATTTAAGATGCTGTTCAACATCCTACAATACAATGGAGAGTCCCCACAGCAAAGCATTTTCCAGCCCAACATGTTCACACTGCCAGCATGAGGAGCTCTGATGTCCCTGTGGCTGACCCTGAGAAGTATCCAAAGTGCCAAGCTTAGCAGTGGCAATGCTGAAGGTGATGGCCCTGGCCATATGCAGAGCACCCAGACAAGGTTGGTGACCTGTCTTCTCCCAGGTCTGTTTAATGAGCTGTGTGGCCTTGAGCAAGTAACTCTGAACACTACCTTCCCCATCCTACAAAGTGGAGATAACAAAACACCTTGAGATCAAAGGTAAGGTAATGTCCACGATTGCATCTAGGAAGAGGGTGCTGCATGAGCAGCATTCCCCAGGCCAGGAATGCCACAGGACTCAGACA
>CAUYQV010000576.1:0-31240 GCA_963574575.1 Galagoides demidoff
TTGTCCCACTAGCCCCCTTGTGCACTCAGCCCACATCCTGACCCCCTCCCCTTTTTGCACTCGCCACTCTACTCTGCACTCGCCCCACTTGCGACCCTTAGCCCTTCCTTCTCATTCGCTCACCTGAGACAAAGAAGACTCGTCCCTGAGCCAATCAACCCTGAACACGACCACCCTGTACCTGTCAGTGTAGGACAGACATGGTTTACCTACCAGTAAGGGGATGGGGTGGGATGGTCTAATGGGAGGGAAGAGGAAGAGGTATAAAGGGACTTTCTGGATAGTCTGTAAGAGCTGTTCCCGCTTTTTCTTAAAGGGCAGCCCAGGCTCTCAGTTTGAATGAATAAAATTCCTCGTGCCTTTGCAGTGATGTTTGGACTCAGAGTTGTGCTTGAATTGAGTCGGGGGGTTAACAGCTATGAACTAGTTAATCAGTGATATAGTCTGTTTCCTAATGTACCTAATTCTTTTCCTAGTAATCTATCTGGTTTTTGTACTGAAAGCAATAATACGTGCTCAATTAATAAGCTTTTATTTAAGATGAATTTTGAAAATCTGGTTGTAATTCAGTAGACATGGCAGTACTTTAATAAGAGACATTTAAACCCAACTTCTGAGGAGCTTTTCCTGCAGGGATAGGAGATTAGAGCCTGCAGGCATAATTTTTCCTGAAAGAAATCCCAGGGAAGAGTTGCTTTGTTTGGAAAGATCTGGGCTAACTCCCTGGAAGACCTGACAAAGGGCTGCATATTGAGAATCAGGATTGTCAGAATAATTAGAGTGGTGAAACAGAACTACTTAAGTGAAGATTTTAATCATCTTATCTTTTAAGGTAGTATGTTTAAAAAATCCCAGAATTATTTTAAGTGAGATAGGAGAAAAGAAGAGATGGTAAGGAATTGTGTGGGGAAATATTTTAAATCTGGGAATCTTTAAACAATGGTACTCTTGTTTTTAGATTCAGCTAAGGGCTAGCGTTTTGGCAGGGCAAGGAATCCTGGAAATAACCTAACCATCTTCTCCATAGCGATGACGTCATGCACAGCGTTAGGAACAGTGTAGGAACTTGCCTATGAATTTGCACATCCTGGATGCACTGCATTGACTAGATGAAAAATTAAGAGTCCCTCCCGAGGTGGCTCATATGGGGGTTTTTCCTTATTGGGACAGCAACATTGAAAATTTCATCCAATTTCAGGGTATTCCTTAAGCATATTAAAAAACATTTTTTAGGTATGGAAGTTAGACCATACCTTCAGAAGGTTCTGAGGGTTCAGTGTACTACAGTGCATTTTGTTGAGTGGTGGAAGATCTAGATAATCAGGGATATGGTTAGTAGTCACTGGCCAAAATTTGAGCCTTGTGGGCCTCCGTTTCCCCGTCCTTTAAATAAAAGGTTGACTACTTGTATTTTGGTTAGCTTCTTAATTATTTTTTCTTCCATTTAGATTATAGATCCTAACCCACATCAAATATTAGCCTGCTGAACAAAATTTTCTGCATCCTTCCTCTGTCCAGGCAGGTGAGATACCCCCTACCTTTTGTGTTCTAAGACTTTGGGCTGAGCTCCTTTTTTTAAAGCTTGAAAAGCTGTCAACCTTTTTTTAAAGCTTGAAAACCTGTCTTTCCTTTCAGTTATTTGGCAATATAATCCAGTTAATAATAGCCCTAAGAAGCGTTGCTATCAACAATACTAAAGCTCTCTACAGTCTCCTTATGTTTGAATAAAATGATTCCTTTTCATGTTCTAAAAAAATGAAAACATTTGAGATCTCACTGGAAGTGTTTATTCATTCAAGCTGAAAGATGTGCTGTGGGTGTTCTGATTTTGGAGAGCTTTTGCAGCAGGTTTATGTCTATCTAGAGTGTTTTGTCCCTATTTGTTTTTGTATTTGTTTAGGCTGAAATTAATAGAGTTTTTCTTGCAAGCCATGAAGATCATTAATGTGGGTTTCTCCCCTGTGGCGCATTTTGTCAGCCCTTACATGGAAGGAAGAAGTGAAAGGATATGTTTTTTCTCTAATCTCAAAACTTACATCTTTACCATTAAATTGGGGGACTGGGGAAAAGAAAAAGAACATCCTTTGTGTGTGCGGGTGGGTGTGCGGGCACACATGCACGCACATGTGTATATGCACAATAATAAAGTTTACGTCATAAACACTACTAATCTTCTGATTTTGTAAGCCACATTTCCTTCTTGGCTCTCAAAATGTTTGTGTTGTTTGTGTCCGCCTTCATAGTCATGGAACTTATGTATATATAAGATAATATTTCATGATTTGGGGGGGGTTTGCCTTTACTTTTCATTCTTCCCTATTTTAGACTTGGAGGGATGTGAAGTTAAACATAAATTCTTTACGCGTGATTGAAAAAATGATTTTGATTTACCCTTTTTCCTTATTGAGGAGTTCCTTTTATTTAAAGACATTTTTATTGTGAAGAAACTGAAAAAAAAAAGATCTAGTTATGTTAGGTCATTGAAAAAGATTAATACAACATATTGATTGGTTTCTTTCACAGTCTAATTACATAATCCTAGATTTCTTCATTTCTCTCCTCCCATGTTCTATCCTCTGATATTGCATCATCAATAATTTGCATTAGGAGAGTCTTATTGGGATGGGAGAGTCTTATTGGGGAGGGAGAGTGTTGATTTGCATATTAAATTAGCAAGTAATGATTGTGGGGCTTTGATATAATTTCCTAAAAATGCAACTTTAATGTATTTATTAAGACTGAGGGTTTAGCTTCACATGATACTTAATTTTTTTTTTTCAACTCAGATTCACTCTCCTGTGATTTCGTAACTTGCTATTAGCCGTTGGGCATTGACTTTAAACAGTCCTTTGTGGTGAGTTGAGCTCAAATTTATATAACCATGCATTCTGCGCAAAGTTGTTCTGAAGGACTCTCTTTCCCCAAGAAGTTTTATATGTTTTGTGTATTAAACTAAATTTTTACTGCTTTTCTCTTTTTGAGAGCTTTGATATGTTTAACTTTTTCTGTTTGCCTTAGATTTCAAGTTATACGTTCTAGTTATAAGGACTTAAATGAATACCATTACAGGAATTTTGATTCTTCAGAAATCCTCTTTCATCAGTATGTGTGTGTGTGCGTGCGTGTGTATATTTTTGTGTGTTCATGTTAAGGTGAATAGATGTTTGTTCCTGAAGCCATGATTGAGTTACTGGTGTTTTTTCTGGTGAAGAAATTCAGTTATGTGTTTCCTTAGGAACTTTTGTGCTGGCACCACTTACTGCTTCAAATACTCTTTATGACCTGGCTGGAGAACCTAATCATTTATAATAGCCTTTTGTGTGAGACTGCATATCTGAAAACGGATTTCAAATTCTAAGCAGTTGATTTACAAACATACTTTTGAGGCACAAAGCTTTCTAAAATGGAGACTGTTTAAATAGTCTACTAAGGCCTGGGCCCAATTTGAGTTCCTATGAAAGCAAAGCCTGAGCAAGGAGATGGGTACAAGTAGTTTATTTAGGAGGTGACCCCAGGAAGCCGGGAGTGTCAGGGAAGGCAGACAAATCAGTGTCAGAGTGAGTTGTGAAGGTTGCTGCTACAGGGTTCCTGAAAGAAGTTAGACAGAAAGAAATTATTAGGAGGCTTTGAGCTGTGCCCTGGGCCATCTGATCTGCATTCCCCCACTTCTGCTGCTCTTGCCTTCAGGCTGAATTGGCCCAGAGCTTCAAAGAAGGCCCTGGGGACAAAACAGATAGCTGTGGCTGCTCTCAACTGTCTCGGCAGGGTGGGGGGCAGGTGAGGGAGTTGGGGCTGTGGGAGGGTGGAATGGCTGAAATCAGAGCTCGGCTGAGGGAATATAACAGGAACATCAAGAGTAACTGCTGCAAATATCCAGAAATGAATTGATTATGTGTAGCACAGCCCACCTATTTCATTGAATCTAAGATTGCATTCATTGTAGGAGTCATCATTAATTTATATACCACCGAGAAAGAAAATGTACCAATGAGAAGGAAAAATAATACTGCCAAGTAAACTATGGTGGCCATTAAATGTAAGGCACACTTACTATGGGATATATTAAAACGCAGGGAAAAGCATGTCCTGGCATTGGTGAAGCATAGTGCTGTAGGTCTCTGCATGTCCTGTTATGGAAAGATGGGTAGAGTCCATTGTGAAGTATTCATATACAATATAACCTGAAAATTTCAGGTTATATAATATGTGAAAGATGATTCCATTAATAGGAATAAACAGTTTATTAAATTCTAGGAGCATTTACATCCAGCTGTTAACATTAGTAATCCTCAGGATGGTTGTGGTGTGATTACTAACTATTTTCATGGTGAAGATGTACATGGTACAGTGAAATTGACAAAGAAGAAGAAACAAGTAGCTGTCCAGAGAAATCATGTTCTGTAGTCTTTTTGTAAGTCATTGTCATGAAGATCAGATCTAAAACCTTCTAGAAATTTATTAATTACTGTTTCTGTTGAGTAAGGAGTACCATTGTCATTAGGAACAGTTGGTTTCCTACAAGGACTCATGCAATCATGACCTTTTAATATGTGCTCACACCTCAAAAGGGATTCTTCCTAGGGAGTCCCCATGGACCCTCCCAATTAAGATGCTTCTAATCCCTTTTCTCACCCTTGATGACAGAGGGCTTAATGAGACTCATTGACTTCAATATTAGCCTAGGTAGACAAATATACAGACAGAGACATAGAATTTAGGATCCTGAGACCTTTAGTAGATGATTTGGGAATTATTTACTCAAAGTAAAGAATGGATACTTCCTAGTCTATAAAAGGAATAATAGAATCTGGGTGGCACCTGTGGCTCAGTGGGTAGGGTGCTGGTCCCATATACCAAGGGTGGTGGGTTCAAACCTGGCCCCAGCCAAACTGTAACAAAAAAGTAGCTGGACATTGTGGTGGGCACCTGTAGTCCCAGCTACTAGGGAGGCTGAGGCAAGAGAATCGCCTAAGCCCAGGTGTTCGAGGTTGCTGTGAGCTGTGTGATGCCACTGCGCTCTACCGAGGGTGACAAAGTGAGACTCTATTTCTACAAAAAAAAAAAAGGAATAATAGAATCTTAGAATTGGAGGAAGAGATCTTAAATATCATCTAATCCAATGCATCATTGATTTTTTTTTAAGTTAATCTTACTTTTATTTTCTATTTCAAAGCATTATGGGAGTACAAATGTTTTTGATTATAAGGATCAATTTTGTAATGCTTGAGTCAGGGTTATAAGTGTGACTGTCACCCAGATAGTGTTCATTGTACCCATTAGGCAGGGTTTTGCCCATCCTTTCTCTACTCTTCCCTCGTGCTTGATTCCCATTGAGTTTCACTTCCCTCCATACACATGTGTGCTCCTTGGTTAGTTCCAATTTAATAGCGACTACATGCAGTATTTGTTTTTCCCTTCTTGACACCACTGATTCTGTAGTATCCTACACAACTTTGCTGATGGATACCAGCCTCTGAAAGGGTTTTCAGGGACACAGTACCATCTCATGAAATCATTCCAGCTGTGAGCTACTGAATTGTGAGAAGGTTCTTTTTCAAAAAGGTAAGTCTGCTTATTTTGACTTCTACCCCCAGCTTAGATCTACCTTCTGAAGGAGAATGAATCTCATCTTTTTTGTATAGTAATACTTCAGATATTTCCTCTCATGTAGAATAAGTTTGATGTCTTCTGCACAGCAGTGCTCCAAATATTTGAAAATAGCTACCTTGTCTTTTCCTAAGATTTTCTTTTTCAGGCTATTGTTCCCAGACTTGAAACCACTGGAGAGTTTCTGTCTCTGTCTTCAGTTGCTAAGGGGGACTGTCATTCTCTTTTGCCCTTGTTGCTGGCCCCAGCTCAAAGGATTTCTCTGTAGGTCTGTGAGATTGTTGTATTTGACAGGTTTTTCTTATTTCCAACAAAAGTTTTAGAAGTTAGCATTGGAATTTTTTTAAAAAATCCTTGTTATTCTTAAAGTTTAGTATGTGATACCATCTCTTGTCTCTTTGACATACAGTGAATGGATGGAGGTCTTTGGGGCCATTATAGTGTCTGCCTAAATACTATCAAATCACCAACACCCAGAATCTGGCAAATGGGTAGTATGCCAGGAATATATATACTTATATAAAATTTAATTAGATATCTATGAATAAATATCTATACATATATATACATACTACTCATGTTCAGATTATAGTTTAGTTTATAGCTCATTTCTAATATTTAAATTTTTGGAAATATGCTGTCTACTTAGAAACAGTAACTCCCAGACCTCCTCCTTCCCTTGTATAGATAAGTTGTTGATATGGTTAGGGGTAAAACAGTATGCTAAAAATGTGACTTTGAGATCCATTTATTGCTAGTCACCATGGCATGATATTTTCTATGAAATAACGGTTATGTAGCTTTCAGGAGTAGCTGATAAGTCAATAATAGCAACAGTTAGCAGTGTTGCTCTGGAGGTTTCTGGGCTTCAGTAAAGCCAGGTTGCAGACTGGTTCCTTCTGTACACCACTGAATTATACCTAGAAGAGCTTGATACAGAGAATTTCCTAGCTTTCTTTTATTCTGTTTTAATACGTTTTTGGAAAGCAGGAGATAATAAATAGCAACATCTTACACATTTGTAGGAATTCAGTTTTGCTTTCATTTTCTCAATCCTATTTTATGGATTATTGAAGATTTTCTTAGAAGACACCTAAAAATCTTTGAGTCCAACCTCTATCTGATGTTTTAACTCTTTCTATCATGTAACACCTTGACCTGACCATTATCAAGGGTAGGGAACTCCTGGCTTTGTCTTCAGACAGCTCTAAACCTTATCAGAGCTCAGCCATCCAGCCTCCTGTGGTACAGATAGTTTTCCTTGTTTTGGCCATTTAAAGTATGAAAGGGGAAAGAATAATGAACAGTCACACTCATCCTTCTCATTCTGAGCATAAACCAAATAGCAAACCTTTACTGAATGCCTGCTGGGTACTGTGGGAAATAGTTCTTAAGATGCAGATAGAGACAAAATCTTTGCCACCCAGAATGGGTAAGATGGACCCTGAGTCTGCCCTGAAGAAATGGGCAGGACTTCCATGGTTGTGTGGCCTTTTATTTCTTGAGAGTCCAAAGTCCAAGAGTTATTCTGTAACCTTCTTGTTAAGCTAATCAATCAGTTAAGCTTAGCTTATTTAACAAAAGGAGATATTTGTACTAAGCAGAATCATAGATAGTATTTTCTTTGTAACTTCTCATATCTAGAATACAGTATTTTACCTAACCATAATTCTTAACTAACTAAAACTTACCCATTTAAATACTGTGGGAGTTTTGACAAACAGCCAGGAGAGGAGTTATCTCATTCATCTGTCGGTAGGGTCTATGTACCCTCCTTTCAGATGTGAGTTAGTTTGTGTCTGCTTCAGCCAATAAAATTATGGCAAAATGGTTCTAATACTACGTTGTAAAAGGCAGTTTGATTTCCATATGCTTCTCTTGGGATATTAGTACTGAGGAAGCTAACTGCCAGGTAGAACTAGGACTTCTCCGAGATTCCCAGGCTGGAGAAGCCGCTTGTTCCAGCTGACAACCCCAGATGAGCTCCCAGCATCAATGACCAGCCCTGTGAGGGAGCCTTTATGGATGCCCACTCAGTTGGGCCTTCAGAGACTCCAAAGCGCCCCCCACCCCCCGCATGTCATCTGATCCTAATCACATAAAGACCTTGAACCAGAACTGCCCAGCCCCACCTTTCCTGAATTCTAGACCCCTCAAATTAAGAGCCAAACAATATGGTTTATTAACAAGTTTTAGACTATGTAGTTACTTAGCAATAGTAATTGGAACAAGTAACTAGAAATCAAAATATTTAAAATTAATTATGTTATACATGTCTCTGAAGTGTGTTCTTCACTGTACTCTTTTTCTGAACAGAGCCTAAACATAATTTCAACCACTTATGAATGTGCGTCATACATCTTATTTTGTAGTTAAGGTAACATAGTTACAAAATGAGTTGCAAAGAGACTCTAGACTGCTTAGCTTATCAGAGTCTTACCTGTGCTTGCAGTTTTTTATTTTTCCCCTTGCTGCCTGTAGTCGTTTCACCATGTCTGAGTGTGCCACTTTCAACTTGTTAAACTGTTTTTAGAATCATTGTGTTCAAATCTGGGTACTACATTGCATGAAAGATGTTTTCAACAAATATTTGGTGAATGCTTACTTTGTGTCTGGCCTTGTTCTAGGTGCCAGATGAGCTGCTAAGCTTTCAGAAAGCAGTGGTTTTGGACACACTGTTGTCTCCTGTTCCTAGAATGATACCTGGTGTTCACTAAGTCTCTGTTGAATGAGTCAACACAGACCCTGTGCTAGGTGATTGGAGCACATGCTCACAATGAAGTCTGTTTTTCAAAGAGTGAGTAGAAGGGAGAAACAGCTGGAATGTGTGTTGTAGGATGAGTGAATTAATTGGAGATGTGTAGCCTGGAAAAAAAGAAAGAATTGATTGATGGAGGGAAGGATTATTATGTGGAAGAGAAATGGTGCTGGGTTTGAAGTAAAAAGTGTTTTTCTTTTTTGCCTCATTATTATTAAGTAATAAAGAGTGATAAAGTCTTAGTGGAGTTTACCATCTCATTACCTGGCAGTGGTGGTTTTCCTTTAAGAATATTGCTTGCTTAAATATAAGAAAAAAAGAAAACACCTAATCATGGAATTCATGAGGAAAAGAAAATCAGATGTGGACTCCATTGTGCCAGATTTATGTTTTGTGGGTTCTAAAATTTTCCACAATGATGTGATACATGTGGATTGTTCATTCATTTGAAATGTTACTTTTAAAGAGAGTAAAAAGGGCTTCATGGAGGAGTTAGGTATCTTGGCAGATGAGAAAAATACAAATACCATTTTGTGTACAAACCTTTGGATGAAATACTGTATATCGAAGAATCTTTGGCATTCTTTTTTTTTTTTTTTCAGAGACAGAGTCTCATTTTGTCACCCTCGGTACAGTGCCATGGCATCACAGCTCACAGCAACCTCCAACTCTTGGGTTTAGGGGATTCTCTTGCCTCAGCCTCCTGAGTAGCTGGGGTAGCTGGGACTACAGGCACCTGCCATAACACCTGGCTATTTTTTTGTTGCAGTTTAGCCAGGGCTGGGTTCAAACCTGCCACCTTCAGTATATGGGGCCGGCACCCTACCGATTGAGTATCTTTCTATCTTTTGAAAGGAAGTGGCAGGTCAGTTCTATTGAGGTTTTAAGTTCTTAAATGTTGAAGAACTTAAATGGCATCTCTAACAATTGGAGTTTCTTATTAACATCATCACTGTAGTCTCAATAATTGGTCAAATTTAATGCAAATGAGAAATCAGAGGTATTACAGCTACGTGTGTAATCAGATGTTATAGCTTAGAATACAAAGAAGCTAATAATCCCTCAAAGTCATGATCACTTTTTAATCTTTGGTTTCTCCCCAATATAATTCTTTTTGTAAATTATCTTTGATGTTAGATTGGGAATTTTTAAATTTCTTCCTTGGTTTTCTTAGGTGATTAATGGAAATTTTTGACTACAGTCTCCTGTCTGTGCTGGGAAGATTTAGGTAAAGGATTCTTAATTTAACTTTTATGGTTTCTTCCAGTCTGTGTTTAATCTGAGACATAAGGTAAACGTCCTAACCTGACTTGTCTGGTGAAAAGTACAACGATAAATGTCAAGGAAGATTCAGAATGGACGAACCAAAGGCACATCTGCTTATGAAATTGATTCTCCATTCCAATTTAGTCGCGTCATAGAGAAGACGTAGCACCAGGGAACATGAGAGCTTTTCCTAGCATCACATTTTCATTTTATTAAATGCTACTTGCCTGATTTGTTTCAAAATTGAATCTGTTTCTTAGCATGACTTTAATAGTAGATGGGTTTCCTTGGAGACATGTATAGATTTCAGAGTTATAGTGTTAATTTGATCTTATCTAGCTTAACGGAATTCTTCTTAGAAAGGTATGCTCTGGTTTAGGTCATTAAAACATCCCACAAAAGCAAATACAGAAGCTATGCGCGGAAGATGTGAGGGGATCAATTTCTGTTGGAATGCAGTGCCCCATTGAAGGAGTAATTTCAGAGATGGGGGTGGCGCTGGGGGAAATGATGTCATTTTCAGGTATCACTCTGAAACTACCCAGCTTTTCCAAAAGGAGGACCATGTGGGTCAGGGTACCTGGCAAATCCCAAACTCAGTGCCAGCAATTGAAGGAATTTGTATTTATTAGTAAGAGGTAAAGGATTGAAGACTTCAGAGAAGACAGAGGGAGCCTGGGAGGGAATTTGTGACATCTTGTTCAGGGAAGAATTGAGGTGATTTGTGTCCTCAAACCTATGTCAAATACAGGTGTGCCTTGTTATGCTGAAACCCAATCTGGGAATGCAAACTCCCATTCATCATACTACATAATGGGACAAATCTGACTTAAATGCGTGGTAGCTATGTTTACAGTCTTCAGGCTGTTTTCCTTGTCAGACATTTCAACAGATGTGTACTCAGACCACTTGATTTACAGCTGCAGGTGTGCATAGGCCGCCCTTTGTGCATAGCTCCCCCCCTTTCTGTTTAATGTTTGCTCACTTCGTTTTTTCAAATGTTACAGCAGTGAACCTGCTGATTACTAAACACCAGTTTAGCTTTCCCAGGGGGACAAGAAACTGGAACCCAGGAATGTTATGAATGGGTGTGTCCCTGGCACCAGAATCTTTGGAGGGAAGCCGACTTAGAAGCCAGAAAACATGTTTGTTTTGTTTTGCAATGAAATGACTGAGTGAAATGTTTTCTGCCCTTCCTTTAAGGCTCTGCGGTGGGAGCAGATATGCCCAAGCTGCCTCATGCAGAAGCATTCTTGCCTTGCTCCTTGTGTCATGATTTGCTGGAAGCAGAGACTTTAAGAATGAGAGGGTTAGATTCTTCAGCATGACTGTAGCTAGATAGCACTGGGCATAGCATTGCATCGGGGAAGTCATGGAAAGGTCATAAATTGGTTAAACCACAAACCCCTGGTCTGCCACAACCAGAATGGACTTCATGATTAAAGACTGAATGATCTATAGCAGCAATCCCTCACCTTTTTTGCACCAGGGACCCATTTCATGGAAAACAGTTATTCCCTAGGCTGGAGTAGAGGGTGGTGGTTTTGATGAGTCTGCACGCAATTGATTTATTATGGTCTCTGTGCATCAAACCTCTCTGCTAAGGATAATCTGTGTTTGCAGCCAGTCCCCAGCACTGACTTCACTGTCTCCGCTGCACCTCACATCATCAGGCATTAGATTCTCATAAGGAGCGTGCAATCTAGATCTCTCGCATACACAGTTAACAGTAGGGTCTATGCTGCTGTGAAAATCTAATATTGCTGCTGATCTGACAGGAGGCGGGTCTCAGCTGGATATGACTGATGTCAGTGTTGGGGAGCAGCTATAAATACAGGTGTAGCCACTCACCTCCTGCTGTGCAGCCAGGTTCCTGACAGGCCATGGACCTGTCAGGTGCTGGTCCGTGGCCTAGAGGTTGGGGACCACAGCTCTATAGCATAATTTAATGGTGGAAAACTTAGGTTCCATTTTACCCAGATGTGTTTTTCTAGCCCTGAGCCATTGTTCTCTTTGGAGAGGACAGCTTTTGCAGGAAGACATTTACCAAAACATTTTATCTTCACAGACAGAGCAATAGCACTATTCAATTCCTCACACTCCAGTGTTGCACAGCACTTTGTAATATAGTCTTTTATGTGAGCAAGAGACAGCCCTGTGTCCTTACAGGAAGCTGTGTGAAGCCAGCCCAGCTTGTCTTGCGTTTAGGATAAGTGGATTAAAATGTTGTGAAATTTGAATAGTGACTTTTTAAAGTTCGTTTCATGTCAAAAGTCTGCCCTGCCCTGACATGAAACTATTCATGATCTTTATCCCACTTACTAGGGATATTCATACATGTAAAAATATTAATATTTGACTATGCAGCACTCCTCTCGGCCTGCTGGAGGTACTATAAAACATATGGTAAATGCACCATATCACTCTTGTAAAATTTAAAAAATCTGAATATTTCTGGCCCCAGTGGTTTTAGAAAAGGGGCTGAAAACTTGCACTTAACAGGAAGAAAAATGGCCATCACCATGGAAACACAGAATTTAATATTTCAGCGACTCTAAATTCTGCCTGGTTAAGCAGATGAGAACCGATACCAGGATGCTCCTTGTGTGTTGGCAATCACTGGGGAATGTATGGATTATTGTGGAGGGAAAAGAGGCCCCTGAAGGATCTAAAGCCAGGAAACAGCAGGAGCGGAGTGTCTGGACAGACATGGCTTCTGTCACCCCCAGCTATAAGTGTACCTAATACTGTGGTCAGAAGTGGAGGCTCTTAGCTGTATTTAGCATCATACATTCATTGTACTAGTTGCATAAAAGAGTATCTATGGTGACACTTGCCTGCAGTCCTGGCTACCCTGGAGCATGACTTGAGTCCCAGGAGTTGGAGGTTACCACTGTATGATGATACCACTGCTTTCCAGCCTTGGCGACACAGCAAGACTCTGGCTCTTTAAAAAATAAAAAATTATATATATATGTGTGTGTATACACACTTTGATTGCCTACTTAGTAAATTTGGTCTAGTTCATTTCATATTGTATTATATTCCATTGCTTTCAAGTAATCCCACTACTTTTTTTTTTTTTAAATGAAGTTCAGAGGTAAAAAAGAAATCCCTTAAGATATTAGAGAAGACAGGTTGATTCAGTCAGACCCAATATCCATTTCTGGAAGGGCCCCAAGTATGTGGAGTAGATACACAGCAGACCTGATGAAGAAAGCTTATTCTTCCCACCGTGTTGTGTGTTCCAAGAGAAATGCGGGCAAGATACAGCCCTGTGTTCTTCTAAAACACTACAGTGTGGCTACTAATACCTATGAAGCCAGCCCAGCTTGTCTTGCATTTAGGATAAGTGGCGTAAAATGTGAGAGTGGAAGGGGAAGGGAAGATGGGGTGAGAACTTGGGAGGGCCTTGAATGCAGCACTATGTAGCTGGCCTTTGAGGATCATTTGCTCACAGCTTTTGTGTGTAGAATTCCCTGCCGTGATGCGTTATACTTCATCTAACTAAATGTATTGTTTTAGGCTAGGTTAGATATCTCCTACTAGGTGCTGTTATGGACAAATGGGAGTAGGTATACAAAGTTACCAAAATCTGAAGGGAGAGAAACTTAAAATGAAGGAAAAGTATCTATTGCATCTATATATGTTTGTTCTTTCTGCAATTTGAGAACAGATTGCCATTGTTTTTTTGTGGTGGGAACACTGGCCCATCAAGAGCTTGGCTTAAAATCAAGTACTCTGGTGCAGTCACTGTGGGTCTTTGCAGAGAGGAGTGATGTGTTCAGAAAGGTGCTCGGGGAAGGTCTGAGTGGGAGAGACTGGAGAGCTGAGAGGAGCTACTGTGGTCATCTAGGCAAGAAACAATAATTGTTGCCTCAACCGGGCAGCCAGCAGTGGGAGTAGAAGGGGGAAATGCTGGGAGCAGAGACTTTAAGACGTATCTGATGCGCCTTTGATTTGTCTCCACTCGTCTCATGTTATTCCTCAAGGGCACTTGTGAATTGGTAAGAAGGAAGACTCAATTAGGAGTTGGCTGGGTTTTCTTAGGATTTTCCCAGAGCTCAGGGCAACATTTTTTATACATATGTTAAAGGTTATCTGCCTGAAATGCTTGCTAAGGCTAACAGAATTCTTATTCTTAAAATAAAGAGACGTTTGGAAGAGTGGTGTGGGAACTGTCAGCTTTCAGTTCATAATTGTCTCCTGTTTGCTCCTGACCTGCCGTCATCCTCTGCTGAGCTCACACGGGGGACTCACCCTACTGTCCTCATTCACCATTCCTTGTCTCATTGGTTTCCATGACCTCCCACCCACCTTGGCATCCCACTCATGGGCCACACCCTGATCTTCTCACTTTTGAGATGGTTGTTAAGCCCCATGTCCCAGCCATCTTTCCAATCTGCTTTCTCTCACTACGCCTGATCTCCAGATGCATCACGAATCTCTGCCCTTGATCCACACTGTTTTCTCAGCCAATCTGGTCTTTGCTCCCCATTCTTCTGACTGCTCCTGTGGTGTCGCTGGACTGTGTAGCCAACTCCTTGGATGATCTGCCCCTGGTGCCAGTGTGGTCCTCATCCCTAGTCCTTATTTCTCTCTCCAACTCTCATTCAACACAGCAGTCTACTTCTGTATTTGTACTCTATCTATAGCTCCGATTATTGGCTCCCTTTCAAATTTATGATTTTAATAAACTTTTGACATTACTTGGAAATGTTTTTACAGATCCAAATTTACACATTTTCCCATTTTCCATTGCAGCTATTTTATACCTTTATTATTCTCTTCAAAGATACGAATTTCTTCCACAATGTCATTCTCAGCAGTGGAATTTGTCTTCATTTTATCTAGAAAGAGAGGCCGTAAGAAAGTTCTCCTAACTTTATTTATAGACCCTGAGTTATTGATTCCCACCCCCCTCCTCAGTGATTAAACTGGGTCATTCCATTCTAATTCTTGACTATCTCTGAAAGCCTCCCGATGACATCCTGGCCTGTCTATAACTTACTGTGCATATTCTATCAGTTAAATTGATTTTGGGCCCAAGTAACAGAAAATTCAAATAGAAGAGGCTATATGAAAGAAGCCTGAAAGTAGGGCAGTTCCAGAGTCACTTAATTCAGTGGCTTGACAGTGTCATCAGGAACCTATTTCTTTAGTCTTTTATCCCTAACATTCATAGTATGATAACTATTTTTCCTCCCAAACTATCCTAGAGTCCCATTGGCCAGGATTGTAGAGTACACACTTGCCTAAGCCAATCAATGGCAAGGGGAATGGGAATTCCCTGATAGGTTTAGAATTGCTATGATGTAGATACAACAGGGTAGGGAGGAGTGCAGGCCCCCCTGAAGCACACAGCTCCCAGTAACTGAACAAAACTAGAATTCTGTTTACCGTGTAGAAGCACAGGGGAAATGGCCACTGGGCAGACATTACCAGTAGCCTCCACCATCTTCATCCTGAAAGACTTGCTCCCTTGAATCATGGACACCGATTTTCTTCTTTCCCTAATATTCTCAATGTCTTTTTTCTTTGTCTTCCTCTTCAATCTTGGCTTTTTTGATGTATGCATTTCATCTCTTTTTGCTCAAGGGTATTTCCTTGAGTGATCTTCATTATTCCTATGATTTCATGGGATAGCTCCACACTGAAAATTCTTAAATCTTTATTGCTACCCTGACCTGTACCTCTTGAGCACCATTTTATTTCTTCTTATTTATTCTTGAGTTCTTTCTCTTGATTAGTCATATCATGTACTATGGCACATAATTTTGCCTTCTATTATATACTTTTCCCTTAGTTACAAAATGCATGTTCCCCTCCCTTTCTTGGGCACTTTAATCTCAAAGAACAAACACAAAGTTGGGTGTGGTGACTCACGCCTGTAATCCTAACACTCTGGGAGGCCAACGCAGGTGGATTGCTTTAGCTCAGGAGTTTGAGACCAGCATGAGCAAGAGCAAGACCCATCTATACTAAAAATAGAAAAGCTAGCCAGGTGTTTTATTGGGTGTCTGTATTCCCAGTTACTTGGGAGCCTGAGGCAAGAGGATTGGCTGAGCCCAGGAATTTGAGGTTGCTGTGAGCTATGATGCCACAGCACTCTACCCAGGGTGACTGATTAGGACTCTGTCTCAAAAAGAAAAAGCAAAACAATAAAACATGATTGTCCAATTTCCCTTGCAGGTAGATATGGCCATGTGACTAAGGTCTGGCTTGTGTGTCTTAGAAGTATTGTATGGGACTTATAGAAAGCCTAATAAAATGAAAGCCTTTAGTGGGAAAGTATACCCTTTTGGCTGTCAGTTTTTCCTACTTTTGGCCTGGTAACCTAATCACCTCTCCCAAACCCCACTTTCTAATACCCATCATGTTGGTGATTAAGTTTCAATTTGCTAATTTTGGTGGGACAGAAACATTCAGACCATAGATACAAGTAAGCCCTTGTTTATCTCGGCCACCATTTGGGGGTGAGGAGTTGTGTCTCTCTTCATTGCAGCTAATGTAGTTCTAATAGATCTTGTTACCCAAACAGAACATTCCATAGTTTTCATTTCTCTCACTGTCTACATCCTAATTCTTGGATTATACTTTAAAAATATCTCTTGATCCTGGAAGCATAATAGAAGGCCAGAACAAGAACACACACTCTATTCTCACGGATTTGTTCATTGTGAATAGTTTGACTATAGCAATTATAGGCAAGGACATGTAAAATGGAAACTCTTATTTTATTAATGGAAATATCATTTGGAACAACCTGTCTAGAGAATAATTTGGCAATAGATAGTTAGGTTTGCAAGGTTTTAGACCTTATAGCACCATAAGCCTGCAGTTACTTCCAGATAGGTAAGAGTTACACACATGTAAGGGTGTGTGTGTATGCTCTGCTTACTGCTGTGTTGTTTGTTAGAGCAAAAAATTAGAAGCAACCTAATCGTGAACAAGATGGATAAATAACTGTGATGTATCCAGTCAATCAAATTCTACTGAGCAGCCAAATGAAAGAGCTAGAACTGCATGTATCTTTATAGGTAAGTCTCAGGAATAATGTCGAACAAAAACTCAGTTCATACAGTTAAACAATTGACATAAAATGTTATTAATTGGCATTCTTCTCTATGACAACTGCTGCCGTGCCTCCATTCAGAGCCTCATTATTTCCCCCTGGTGTACTGTTAAGAGCTCAATAATTTATCCTCCTGTTTCATTCTCCCCATTCCAACTCACTTTTGATACTGCTCCCATAGAGTCCACTGCTTAAAAACCCTTGGAATTCCTACTGCGTACAGGTAAATGCAGGCAAACTTGTATCATGCTCTCAGGATTGTTCCCAGAATCACCTCCCTTTGTGTCTTCCCAAACTTGTGCATTCCTGTTCTTCAGCAGCCCTCAAAGTCCCTGTGTCAGCAGGCAGTTTCTGTCACCGGAGTGACTCTCCCCAAGTCCCACCTTCTCCTTGTCACCTGTTAGAAGCCCGTAGATGAGCTTCCATGGTCCAGAGCCAGGGTCTTCCTTTCTCTAGACTCCTTCCACTTTTCCTCTCCTTGTACCCCCACAGTTTATCTCACTGGTGGTATAGGAAGCTGGCTTATTGTATTGTATTCCAGTTTTGACCATGATATGAGTGGGATCTCTGCTTGTTGATCTTCAGGTCCTGGAGCACCTTTGCATAATTTTAGTGCATAATCTGAGGTCATTAAAGACTCTATTGGAAGAAAGGTTGTTTTTTTTCCTGAGACTGAGTCACTCTGTTGCCCAGGCTAGGGTGCTGTGGTGTGGTATTGTTTTTTGTAATTGTGAGAGGAAAAGTGAGCCCAGAATTATAGTCTGTATTCACCGTCTCAGCTTCCTTTGAAAAGTCGTACATATCTTAACATGTTGAGGATTACAAGAAAGGCTTTTTTCAAGTTCATATCTTACTGGAACCAGGAGCTTTAGCCCCTTCATTGTAAAGTTAATAAAGGTTGTGTTTTAAGGAAATGATAGAAAGGATTGTACTTTCAGCCAGGGGAAATCTAAGAATGACTAAAATGATGGTGAAAAGATTCCTTCTTTGAGAATATTACATTTTTTTTTTGGTCTTTTTTTTTTTTTTTTTGAGACAGAGCCTCAAGCTATCCCCCTGGGTAGAGTGCCATGGCATCACAGCTCACAGCAACCTCCAACTCCTGGGCTCAAGAGAGTCTCCTGCCTCCGCCTCCCAAGTAGCTGGGACCACAGGTGCCCGCCACAACGCCCGGCCATTTTTTGGTTGCACCATCATTGTTGTTTGGCGGGCCCGGGCTGGGCATTCGAACCCACCACCTTAGGTGTACGTGGCTGGCGCCTTAGCCGATTGAGCCACAGGCGCCGAGCCTTTTTTTTGGTCTTTTCCTCTGCTCATTGAAGTAATTCTTACTCATTGCAATATAAATATCAGAAAACATGAAATAGAATTTGTAGAAGAAAATTAAATGTCGGTTTTGGGGGGGTATTTTTAATTTTTTTTTCCTTTGGCACATAGAGATACTTTATATGGAAATGAAAATGTGTTTTTTTATAAAAATGGAATCATGTTTTGTAACTTTTTCTTTTTTTTTTTTGAGACGGAGCCTCAAGCTATTCCCATGGGTAGAGTGCCATGGCATCTCAGCTCACAGCAACCTCCAACTCCTGGGCTCAAGCGAGTCTCCCGCCTCCGCCTCCCAAGTAGCTGAGACCACAGGCGCCCACCACAACGCCCGGCCATTTTCTGGTTGCAGCCATCGTTGTTGTTTGGCGGGCCCGGCGTGGGGATTCGAACCCGCCACCTTAGGTGTACGTGGCTGGCACCTTAGCCGATTGAGCCACAGGTGCCGAGCCAATAACTTTTTCTTAACTTAATGTGTCATATCAACCAGTAGAGCTTCATCATCATTCTTTTAAAATTCAGGCATAATTTATAACCTAAAGTGTATAAATCTGAGACATACAGCATAACCACCACCCAGATCAAGATATAGAAAGAATATTTCTGGGCGGCGCCTGCAGCTCAGTGGGTAGGTTGCCGGCCCCACATACCAAGGGTGGCAAGTTTGGACCCAGCCCCAGCAAAACTGCAACAAAAATTAGCCGGGCATTGTGGCGGGTGCCTATGGTCCCAGCTACTCTGGAGGCTGAGGCAAGAGAATCGCCTAAGCCCAGGAGTTGGAGGTTGCTGTGAGCTGTGACACCATGGCACTTTACTGAGGGTGATAAAGTGAGGCTCTGTCTTAAAAAAAAGAATATTTCTAGTACTGCAAAAGGTTCTCTTGTAGTTCCTCTGTGGTGATGAGACAGTTCTATATATTGGTTGCGATGGCAGTTACATAATTATCCTTTATAAAAATTTTATAGAACTATGCACAGTATACATACCTGCATGCATACACCAAAAATGAGTACATATAAAAACTGGTGAGTTTCTTCTGAGTAAGCACCACAGCTGTTATCTACGTAAACTCTGTAGTCTAGTTAATTATATTGTGCCAATATTAAATTACTATTTTTTACTCTAGTTATATGTAAGGTGAAGCCAATGGTCAGTACTAGGTGAAAGGTACACTAGATCACTCTGAATGTTTTTGCAACTTTTTATGTATCTATAATTTTTCTTTTTTCTTTCTTTTTTTTTTTTTAGGGGACTGGGGCTGGGTTTGAACTTGCCACCTCTGACATATGGGGCTGGTGCCCTACCCCTTTGAGCTACAGGCGCCACCCCAGGAATCTATAATATTTTTCATTAAAAAGAATCTCCTTCATGCCTGTTTTATTTTAACAGATGTCTTACAAGTTATTATATAGGTATACCAATTTTCTAGTTCCAAGTTATTTTACCAATTTTCTATTTATTTGGATATTTTCCTGTTTTTTACTAGTACAAACAACTTTGTAATAAGCAATCTTACACACAGTTTTCAAAAGGTGTTTTAAAAAAAATACTCCACTACATCGGTCATTTTCAGTGGCTACATGCAGTTTTTAAGACCGTGCATTACATAAAATAATGACACATGGGTCTCATGGGTCATTTTCAGTGGCTACATGTAATTTTTAAGACCGTGTATTACATAAAATAAAACAAACCTGTGCAGAAGGGATAATTAAGCCCCCCAGAAAGAAGGCATTGCAGCAAAATTGCAATTTCTGGCTTTTCCATTTGCATGTTGCTGAAAGTCTAAAAATAGTGAACCCTGAGCCAAGGAGTAGAAGACATATATGAATATTGGCCTAATTCAAACCCAGATTACTACATTGCTTCTCAGATATTTCTAAAAAATATTCATTCAAAGATAAGTGGCAAACTCTATTTTACAGGACAAAGCCATCTAAATAGTTATGCTAAGTTTCTCTGTTCATCTTGATTTCTAATCCGTTTTGAGAAAACCAGCCTGGGTACAAGCCTCTTGAAACCTTAGTGTAATCTATGCTACTACTTAGCGGTCGGGGGTGTGTTTTTGGCAAAACATGCATTGTATGAGGGTTGTTTCCCATTTGGGCACAGCAGGTACTTTACTCTGTAGCAGTCAATGAGGTATTTTGTTTGGTTTAGTTGACAAGTGTTCAGTTCACTTATAGTCTATTATTGCTGAACGTGTCTTTGATCCAAGGAGCTCTGTTATTTGCCATTAAAGCTTATAATTCAGACACATGAAAGGATTATAATGAAAAGGTTATTGCTTCTGAGACATCCAGCAAAGGATTTACACTTGTCCATAACGCAGTGTTGAGCACGCTGTGTTTATCTGTGTAACATTTTAATAAAAATAAGATTGTTGCTGGTGGTTTTCACCTGAGGCCTATTTGAAGTGGTGAGATTTAACTTTTCACATTAGACACTGCTCTCATGTGACTTTATTTTCTATGACATCCAAGCTCTAATTCTAAAAGTCTCATTTTAGAACTATTGCACATTCGGTCTAACTGCATTCTCCCATAGGCTCCATCATCTTGCTTCTCTCATTTTATCCATGGAGCCAAACTACAGACTAAACCGATACAATGCCAACAAATTTTAGTCTCTATTATTTTGTCCATTCTTTTCATGCCATAGGGTATAATTCTTGTGTATATCTTTTACAGGTATGTTTCACCGTGTATTTGACTGAAATTGCAAAGTTTGATAGCAAAAGTGGGTAGTTATTAACTTTGTGAATTACTCCTTGGTTTATTTTTCTCCTAACTATTTTAACATTGACTTTGGATCAGAACGGGAAGCATAGGCTAATCCTTGACTCAACTAGAATTTAAGATAAATGCATGATGGAAAAGCAACATTTCCTTCCTTTTTACATAACAAGTTCAAACTTTTGTTCAACTACTAGTTTTCCTTGAGAAAAGAAGTATGATTAAAAATACTATGTAGGACTTAAGTGTTCCATGTGGTAGGGTGAATCTGAGTTGGGTTTTAGATCAGCCTGTGACTGTGACTATATCTTTAAAGTTTTCTGGATGTTTTTGTCCTCCTCCTCATGTTCTGCTTCTTTTTAATTATTCATAAACTGAAGATACTCTTATGTACATGAAATTATTCAGCAAAATTTGGGACCAAACCGAGTCCATGGAGAGAGAAGACATTCTAAGGGTGTGTGTTTTCAAGGTTGCTTTTCACTTCCATGGGTCTGTTCTCTTTTAACTCTAGGACAGTGGTAATAAATTGCTGAGCTGAAATGTCTCATATGTGGCTCCCTTTTGGGGAATTTGCAGGTGGTACTAATGATATTTTCTCCCCTGAACATGTGTACTTGAATGTCCCTATTCTCTTTGTTCTCCATTTTAACCTTGAGCAGTGAAACCCCCTCTCAGCTGGGCCCCGGTTCTGCAGGCGTCTGCTTGCTGGGCCTGTTATTACTCTGTGAATCATTGCTGGCCTTATTAAACTATTTTGGGCAGCAGCCTTTCCATTCTCCTCCTGTGAACCGTGAAGACTGGAGTTGCTGTGGCAGCAGCATCAGATCTCGTGTGGAATCTGAATATGAAGGAACGATGGTTTGCTGGTTTGTAATGTGGCATCCATCTCTCAGAGGAGTGGGGTGTCTGCCCACTGGGGCCATTTTGGGTCTTGGAGATTTTCTTTTATTTTAAAAAGTGATCTCAGTATGGTCATTCTTGAAGGTCCAACATTTAAAAATGCTTGCGTATAAGGCTGTTTTGTCTTTGTCCCTGTCTTAATTTGTTTGGGCTGCTATAACAAAATTCATAAGCTGGGTGGCTTATAAACAATGGAAATTTACTTCTTACAGTTCTGGAGGCTGATGATGGAGGTATTGGAAGATTTGGTGTCTTGTGAGGTTCGTGTCCTGGTTCCTAGGTGGTGCCTGCTAGGTGTGTCCTCACAGGGTGGAAGAGACAAGGCAGGTCTTGGTACCTCCTTTATAAGGGCATTGATCCCATTCATGATAGCTTTGCCTTCCTGGCCTGATGACCCCCTGAGGGCCCCACCTCCCAATGCCATCAAATTGGTGATTAGGTTGGAACAGATGATTTAGGGGGACGTAGACACTTTTCCTTCATTATCTCCAGCACTGCCGCGATCCTGGTTTTTGCTGGTGGTGCTCTCTTGCTTTTGCGTTCTCCCCAACCTCAGGTCCATGGGCCTATAGTGTGAACCTTAGCCAGGAAAGGCAGCAAGTGTGGCACATAAAAAGGTAACCTCCAGCAGACAGACTTGCATGCAGATGCCAAGGATGGTGGGCAAAGGGTGTAACCTTGGTAAGCCTCAGTTGCCAAAGCTTTAGACTTGGGAAAACGTGTCTAACCTCCCACAATGGTGTAAGGATTAAGATAAGACGCACAAGAATTGGTTCATAGGAAAACTGACCACCGGCTAGCACCAATCTGTACAGAGAGCCTCCTGGCCTTTGATGAGTTGACATAATTTATTTATGGATTTCGTTTTACAGGTCATTCACTAAGACCCAAAGAGGCTGTGTTGTCTATTGACACACAGCTGCATATGGAAGAGTGAGGATGAGAACCCAGATTTTCTAATCCCCCATGTTTTTCCATGAAGCTTCAGTTACCTTTTATGTTTTTAGCTCCGGGCTGCATTTGAGATAGTCTCAGTCTCATTGATGGAGGTATTTGTGATTCATCAGAAAATACTTTTTCTATATGCTGTTTCGTACCTCCTATTCTTCATTTCCTCACACTCCCCCCCCCCTTTTTTTTTTTTATAAAATGGAAAGACAGTGTATTAGTTGCCTATTGTTGCTGTAACAAATTAAGCTGAAACAACACATCTTTATTCTTCTTACAGTTCTGAAGGTCAGAAATCTAAAATCAGGTGTCAGCAGGGTTTCATTTCTTTTGGAAGCTCCCATGGTACTCTGCTTCCTCACTCTCCATCTTTTAAAGGCTACCTGTATTCCTTGGCTCATGGCCTCACATCTTATCTCCTTTTCTGCTTCTGTCATCACACTGTCTTCTACATCTCCTTTCTCTCTCTCATAAGGAATCTTATGATTAGATTGGACCACCCTGCATAAAATCCAGGGTAACCATTCCATCTCCAGGACCTTAATTTAATCATATCTGAACATTTCCTTTTTCCATATATGGTACCATTCAGTGGTTCTGGGGATTAGAACATGGATGTATTTGGGGACTGTTATTCTGCCCACCACAGACAGCCACCTGCCTGACAACCCTGAAATCTCAAATTATCTTTTTTTTACCTATAGTTCTGAATTTTTCCAAACCAAGTAACATTTATGAATCTACTTGCACACATTTTTGCTAGCCATTCATTCTCCTCCTCTGTGCCCCACAATGAATATCTTCTTTTAGAAGAGACCTATTCTAGAAATGGAAGGAAATGACACCACCCCCTCCAATGACTGTTCAGACTTCTTGGCTTACCCTGAAGTTAAAGAGGCAATGGTTGGGGAATGGGTGTCTGAGAGCATCTGTCTCCCCACAGCTCACTTTCTGCCTCTGAACATGTACTTCCTGTGTGAATGCTAAATAATATTTAGAATCTAAAAAGAAAAAAAATCGCCGTCACATTCTACTATATATGTATTTGCCATTGAACTGGGGAGAGGTTTGCCTTCTTGTTTTTGGATATAGGTCAAATGTGACTTATTGTTAGCAGAAATCTCATTGGTGAATTCATTTAGTCAGACACCTTCATCAGAATCCAGGTGGTTAAACTCTAACCCTGAAAGGCTCCACTGAAGGTTTCAGGGAGCTTGACCCCTTTGGGCCTAGCAAAGCCATATGATCCTTTTTCTGGAAAGACTGGACCATAACTTTTACTGGATTTTCAAGAGATCAGTGACCTAGGAAAAGTTAATGACCAACTGAACTGATGGCTTTATTTTCCATTTCCCCTTAGGTAGAAGGCCCTTGGAAGTGCACTGCATATATATTTTTCATATGTGTTCTTTTTTTAGTTACAGCTCAGATTCCCCCATTCATATTTAAATAGACCTCCCACTGAAACCCATGTCTTTTTTACCATCAGCAATAAGAAGTTTATTCTGTTTCCACTGGCATATTTTGAGATATCTTTACAATAAGATATGGGAACCTTTGTTAAGTATAATCTGAATCTTGGGTAGGCAATGTATAATTTGTTTGTTCAGACAGGAATTGGAGATAAAAATGTTTTTTTCTTTTTTTTTCTCCCATATCCCCACAAACACCAGATGTTTGATTTGCAATTTTTTTCTTTCAGGGTGTTTTTTTGGAACTGAAAAAACTAATTTCCACATTCCTTCATTGTGTCACCATGCATTATTTCTCCCTCACCTTTGACCACTTTTTACCCTTCCTTCTAACTCCTCAAGTTTCCTCATAAAGAATGCATGAAGTTTCCTTCCTGGGCCTTCACCTTTGCCCTTAAGCTTGCCTTATGGGAAACCAGAGAGACAAGGACTAACTATGGGGACTTGTTTAGGTTTCTTACATTGTTAGATACGTGAGGTGGAGTGATAGTAAGTATTGTGGACCAGGCGTCCTCAAACTACCGCCCGCGGGCCACATGCGGCCCGCCTAGGACATTTATCTGGCCCACCGGGTGTTTTTGCTGCTGCTGCCTGTCCTGCTTAGCAGCTGACTCGTCCCAGGGCCCACAGTCCGGCCCTCTCAACAGTCTGAGGGACAGTGAACTGGCCCCCCGTTTAAAAAGTTTGAGGACCCCTGGATAAGGGAAAATAAACAAAATCCAAAGATTTGCTAATTGAGTCACTGCATACAATTTCAAGCTTAGTATATAAAATGCAAATGACCAGAGATGATTATTTACACTTTTTGAGTCAGAGGAGTTTTTAAAAGCAGGTGCAGTTTGGAACTAAGGTTGGGTGACTAGAACCGGGAGCACATCAGGGTTCATGAGTGGGCAGATCAGTTCTGAAGCACCAGGCAGGTTTGTGTAAAGGAATCTTCTTTCTTGATGGATTCTTATTCCCTTTTTTTTTCAATTGTGTGGTATTTTGGAGATAATTATGGCATTAAATCGTATATACACAAATTCCCTTTGAAAACTGTGGGACATTATGCAAAAGGAATGCTTAACTGTTACGAAAGGACTATGATGCTTTTGAAAGAATTTCAGTTTCATGTGGCCCCACTTAACCATTTTATTGCTAGGAAAAAGCATGGGGTGGGACAGATGGTCTTTATAGCATTATGAGGGATGAAGTTGGTGACAAAATTCAGTACTCCGGATTCTGACCCAGTGATCTTTCATTATGCCATGTTGCTTGTGTGCCACCGAAAGAGGAAAAGGTGCTGCGCTGAATTAATGATTTCCTGTCTTGTAAATTGAAGTACAGCAAGGTGCATCTACACACCCACCAGAGGCGCTAAAATGCGAAAAGACTGATTGGCTAGTGTGTGGAGCAACTAGAGCTGTCCTTCATGGCCAGTGGGAGTATAAAAAGGTACAGCCACTTTGGAGAGCAGGTTGGCAATGTCTAAAGTTACACACACATACTGCATGGCCCAGCCATTCTGCTCCTTTGTATTTACCCAACAGAAAGGCATATTATACAAATGTCAGTAACAGCTTTATCATAACAACTGAAAACTAGAAATAACTCAATTGTTCAAAAATGGGCAAAGAGATAAATTGTGATATATAATATTTATGCAATGGAGGACTACTCAGCAACAAAAAAGGGCTACTGGGGAGGCGGAAATGCAGATGCAACTCAGAAACATCGTATTGAGGGCAAGAAGCCAGACACAAAAAAGAGCATCTTCTGTGTGACTCCATTCACCCAAAGTCCTAGAACAGATAAAACTGATTGGTAGTGACAGAAATCAGAGGGGTAAAGGTCACAGCGCATGAGGAAGCTCTTTGGGTGAGGAAATATTCTACATGCTGATCGAGGTGGTGGTTACGTTGGCATATACATTTGTTGCCAACTTGTCAAAATATACTTAAAACGGATGCATTTTATCATATATAAACATGGTTTTCTTAAACAGAGATAGGATAGTTCAAAGTTAAGGTGTTGAAGGGCAAAAGCACAGTCAGTATAAAGCATAAAATATTTTGAACATGCCATTGAATTTTCTCTCTCAAAACTGTGGACCTTCTGGGGCGGTGCCTATGGCTCAAGGAGTAGGGTGCCGGCCCCATGTACCAGGGGGTGGCGGGTTCAAGCCCGGCCCCGGCCAAGGCCAAAACTGCAAAAATAAAAAAACTGCAGACCTTCTGTTATCATGCCCTTGCCACTTGTCTGAGAACACAGACGTGACTACAAGCAAGTGCACCACTACCGTGAAAAAACTGAACAATCCGCCCATACACTTCTCCGCGAGCAAGTTTTTTCTGGGCCTGCGGACGTTTTGCCAACTCAAATAGTAATCATGGGAATCATTTCGAGCTTCAGTTATTAATTCTTCTTTGGTTACCAAGATTTTACTAGCATAACTATATATGCAAATGAAATAATACCCCAAGAAACACCAAGTGCCTTTCTGTTCTCTAAGAGGAAGTTCAGAGGATTTGTAGACTGAGTAGGTTGAATTTATTGTGATATTCTCTGCTGCAAATTCTAAAAATAAAAATGTTGGCATCACAGTTGGTGTTCTGAGTCACATTTTAAATCCTGTAAGGCTGGAGCTTAGAAAAATGCTATTCAGAAAACTCTAAACTGCACAGAAAGTAGAGCTTCACCTCGTCGACTCCCCTGCCAGTTCCTTTCTTCTGAGTTTTCTTTCAGCATCTAGGACTAGAACTGCAGGCAGGTGAGTCCCCTTGAAACGAGTTCCAGACATGAGATGAAGGCAGCGTTGCTTCTGAGTCAGAGATCTCCAAGCAAGAGCTTTCTCTTGTAGCATACTTGAGGATGATTAAGTTACTCCTGGCTCACTGCAGAACCCAAGGCTCACTATGGAAAATCTAATTGAATAAAAATTAGTCATTGTATCCATTCAAATTTTCTTCTGCTCAGCTAAAACAAAATCATTCCAGCAGTCTTTTTCTTACCATGTCGGCCGCATCGCTTTCACATGGATGTAATTACTGCTCATGCATCACCAATTGATTGAGTACCTATCATATGATGGGCATTTTGCTAGGCAGCAGCACGATATAAAGACCAAAGACAATGTCTGTCCTCCAGGGATTTAACAGTTCGGTAAGGAGACAGACATGCAACTGTCTTTACTGTCATAGTTGCTGGTATAAGATCAGTGCAGGGGCTGTGTGGTGTGCCCCAGCCTGGGAATGTTAGGCGGGAAGCATAGAAGGCATTTGAACTGCAGCCTGGATGGCGGCCACCCTGCCATGCCCCAGAGAGGGTGGGACTGGCTGCTACAAAGGCTCCAAGAGTCTGTGGAGCTGTAAGTGCATTGGCGTGGCTGGTGAAGTGTGAGATCAGTAGATTATAAGTAGCACAGCAACTTCCTCTTACAATCCTGTGCATGTGAATCAGCTGGAAAAACTGTTCATACCTAGATCCCAGGGATGAGGATCTTTGGGAAGAGGACCTGAGCATGTATTTTTCTTTAAAATGTTTGCAGATGATTCTGCTTTGCAGCCAGATTACCTGTTATCTGTAGGCAAAGAAGAAATTTGAGCAGGGGCATGACATGACCTGCTATGTTCAACTTTAAAACCGAAAAGATTTCTGTGAAATGGCTCCCATCTTATAAACACTGCTTCTGTGGGTGCAAAGAGGTCACTACCCTTTTCTTCAAATTAGAACACCTTTGTGGTGATTGTTCTAGATAGAAAGAAATAATAGGATGTAATTACCATGGCCTTCCCCTTCCTGTTTGAAGTCCACCTAGAACATTTTTTGAATGTTGATTGTATGTATAGTTCCATTGTGTTCTTGTGTTATAAAAATCAGAAGACATAAAAATGATGAAATTACTGTGCTTTCTCCCTTGTCTCCTTTTTGAATATACACATAGAAAGGACATGAAAAAGAGGATGCTAATAACACCTATGAGTAGTTGACTTATATTATCCCTGAAGAAGGGAAAACAAATAGACAGCCTGAGCCAGGAGCAGCTATCGGTCAAAATATGTAGGAGAAAGGGGAATTCTTGACATCAAACAGCCTTCTGACTGTTGTCAGCTGGTGGAGCTGCTTCTATAGATCCCAGGACTGATAAATTTGGAGATAGTTGATAACACCAAAACATTTAAAAATGGAATTGGTTGCCTTAGAACATAGTAATCCATCAGACTATTGTAATCCATCAGACTATTAGCAACAGTTAAACTCAGCCTCCTACAAAGTGGGCAAACATTGATGAAGTGTTTACTAAATAAAATTCATCATGACAATATTGGCAAGAAGCTTAGCCAGATGATTGCCATTCTGAGAATCAATAATGTGATGTAGGAATCCATCCTGGGGGCTGGGCTTGATGGCTCATGCCTGCAATCCCAGCACTTTGGGGGACCAAAGTGGGATGATCACTGAAGGCCAAGAGTTCAAGACCAGCCTGGGCAACATAACGAGACCCCCATCTCTACAAAAAAATAGACAAATATTAGCCAGCTGTAATGTCGTATACCTATAGTCCCAGCTGTTTGGTAGGCTAAGGTGGAAGATCACTTGAACCTGAGTTTGAGGTTGCAGTGAGCTTTGATTGCACCATGGCATTTAAGACTGGGTGACAGAGTAAGATCTTTTCTCAACAAAGAGGGAAAAGAATCTGTACTGGATTTTGTAGCAATATGGAAAGTCACAAGTTCAGAAATATATAGGGCATAGACTCTTACTATTTTTTTCTCTTTCTCCTTGGTTTTGTTTAAGTAGTTAAATGTTATCTTGAACATATTCTCATTATGAAAATGTTGAGAATAGAGCAAATTAATAAGAAAGAGGAAGTAAAACGTCTTTGATTTGCCTTCTGAATGTAGCTTCTTGTCGTAAGGTATTTCCTTGTGATCTTTCTTTTTTTTTGAGACGGAGCCTCAAGCTGTCCCCCTGGGTAGAGTGCTATGGCATCACAGCTCAGCAACCTCCAACTCCTGGGCTCAAGCGAGTCTCCTGCCTCCACCTCCCAAGTAGCTGGGACCACAGGCGCCCGCCACAATGCCCGGCTATTTTTTGGTTGCAGCCATCATGGTTGTTTGGCGGCCCGGGCTGGGGATTCGAACCCGCCACCTTAGGTGTACGTGGCTGGCGCCTTAGCCAATTGAGCCACAGGTGCCGAACCGTGGTCTTTATTTTCAATGTACATCTTTACAGAGTTCAATGTCCTTTTATATTTGGTATTTTTCTCTTAACCATAAATGCTTTTTAGAGGCAGTATTACTCACCGCATGAAATAATGTAGTCTGCTTTTAATTCACTTAACTTCTCTTCTACTGTTGGATATTAAGGTTGGATATATTTCTCCTATTACAAATATTAAATCAAAAGGTAATATTTTATAAAATTTTGATAATGATAGCTAAGGTTTCTCAAATATTTTTACTCATCTCTGTTGCTATCTGCTACCTGTGTCAAAATTGCTACACCTTATTGAAATTTAAAATTATTTTTCTAAATTTTATAAGTGAAAAATAGCATTTGAAACCGAATCAAGTAAGAGAGGGTTTTATTGGGATGATGCAAGGTGCAAAGGTGTCACTCCCAGAGCCTCAGGGAGGGCAGGAGGCCTCCAGCATGGCAGAGAGAAGCCCCAACAGGACCCTCACCCCCTCGGGCTCTCCGTCTTGTCTTTCCTTTTGTGTCTGTCATGTCATCTACCTGTCTCATCCATGCCTGTATTGTCTGTGTGTGTCTTGCTCTGCATTTCTCTGAGTCCCTTGTCTGTCTCCCTTCTCTCTTTCTCTGCACTGCGACCCCATTCTCATCTCTCTTTTTTCTGTACATGGTTAAAAATAGCTGCCCCCGACAGTCCTACTTGCCTACTAAGTTCGGTGGTCATCAGAGTCTTCCTAGGTTCCTGTGTCTAGTTTCCAAATTCTGAGAAAGAGTATCAGGCTGGCTTAATTAGGTCAGCAGCATGGCTGCCCTTGGTTGGGGGTCACCCCAGTGGCCAGAGAGGCAAGGGGCACAGACCTGGACACCGGGTGTACCCAGAGATTGGGAGAGGCTGCATCCTGGCAGGTTGCTGAGGTGGACCATTTGGGACCATGATCAGTTCTGATGAGCACCACTCTGCAGTGTGCAGCAAGTGTGCCCTGGTCTGTTTCGAGGGCTGAATCGGGGCAGAAGATCTGTTATGATTGATGGAAATGATCTTTTAGGATTAGAATTGCAATTACAAATTGAGGAAGATTTGTGTAACTGGTCCCATCTCTGATACTCTGTGCGTTGGAGGTAATAGTTATGGTGTAGAATATCTCTAATGGTCATACTTTTTTTTTTTAGGGTCTTCATTTTCTTTTCTTTTTTCATTTAATTAATTTTTTATTAAGTCATTTGTACACAGGTCATAAATACATTTATGCCATTATGGGATTCAATGTGTTGATTATTTGTACAAATTGGAGTGCTTACATCATACTAAAACATGGCCTTCACCCCATTTACCCAATTACAGGATTAAGACCTTTGTGTTCTACACCTGATAGATCCAACTTATACTTGCAATATGCTCCATAGGTGTGATCCCCCTACTAACCCTCCCCCTCTATCGACCCACTCCCTCCCTCCTCCCTCCCCTTCCCTCCTTCATCCTAGGCTATAGTTGTGTTTCATTTTTCATATGCAAGTGTGAGTGATTGTAAATTGGTTTCATAGTAGTACTGAGTACATTGGGTATGTTTTTTCCTCTAAGGGTTATACTTACAGGTTTTGTCTCCCCTCCCCTCCCCTGCCCTCCCTTTCCCTCCTCTGCCCTTCTCTCCCCTCCTCTTCCCTTCTCTTTCCTCTCCATTAGCTGTGAGTTAATATGCTTGCTTTGGATTCAGCATTAACCCTGTGATTCTCCCCCAGGAGGGTGATCCATCATCCCTCCAGGAATGGACAGAGATTCTTGACCTGAAAACCAGAAGCAGGGCTGGGGATTAGGAGCAAATGGCAGGGTTGATAGCAAGGCTGTGAGTCAGAAGCAGGTGGTCAGGCAGGAATGAGGTCAGCCTGAGGATTGGTGGCAAAGCTGGCAGCTCAGTGGGAGTCAGAGGAGAAGCAGGAGGGGGGCAAGGAGGTGGTGGGGAAGAGCTGGGAAAGGTAG